>JASDQU010883273.1:10312-33982 GCA_032191745.1 Picea mariana
TTTTATATAATTTAGATTTCTGATTTCAACATTCCATGCGGAGGATTGTGATTGTTAACATTACTAATTAGCTGTGATGTCTGTAAATCATCATGTACAGACCGTGGAGTTGAGAGTTCGAATGGACTGCGAAGGCTGCGAGAGAAAAGTGAGGAACGCAGTAACTTCCATGAAAGGTGAGAGACAGGCTTCCCATTGTTATTACAGAGTTCATAATCTATGTAACAACTGTGCTGTTTCAGAATTAGGTAAGGGGATTATTTATGATATGAATTAATGAAAAATTGCAGGAGTTAGTACGGTAGAAGTGGAGAGAACGCAGTATAAGGTAACGGTGACGGGGTACGTGGATGCCAACCAGGTGCTGAAAAGAGTGAGGCGGACGGGGAAAAGAGCAGAACTGTGGCCTTACAAGCCTTACCATCTGGTTTACTATCCATACACCGCTCAGGTGTATGACAAGAAGGCTCCTTCCGGCTATGTTCGGAACCTGGATCCTACTTTCCCCAGTTATCCCCATGATAGTAGCAACGCCCATGAAACATACACTTCACTCTTCAGCGACGAAAATTCAAACGCTTGCACTATTATGTAACCCGCCAGCCTTGTGTAACATCGGAATTTTTAAATGGGTATTTATATTTTGTAAGTAACCAGAACAACAAACGGAAACTCCTGTTGCTTTTCAGTTGGTTCATCTATTCTTTTTTGGTTTTAGTTGATGGATGTATTTTCGAAGCATATTCAGAAGATTCAAACGGAAAAGCAAGTGATATCACGAAATTAATCAATACCCAATAATATTGGGTTTACAGATTCATTTTTAGAGTTGTAATTTGTTATTGTGAATGAAAATATTATTATTTGGTGTTGTTTAATTGTTTTATATTTTTACGTCGAAAGGGGTATATCTATTGATAATGGGCAAATTTAATAGGGTTTAATGCTTAATAAGTTTTTTATGGACAAAATTAAATATGGCTGGATTATTCTTAGTAGTCACACAAAATAAATGGCTGTGATTCCAATCATTAACTTTCTAGCTATTATAAAGACATCCGTTTATGTGTTTACTTTTTTACATTTATCTAATCATATTTAAAAATTACTTTGATAGCTAACTGATTGCCACGTAAGTGATTAACAGAAATTAAAATATTAACACCAGATAAAGGAAGCTCAACCGTTTATTTGTTAATCAATAATAAAATTTAATATATTCTTTTAAGGATTCGTTTCATCTTATCAGCCTTTTGGCGTTCACCAACAGCTATTTAACTGCTGTGCTAGTTGTTTTTTTGGAATCAGTTAACATAAATAGATATGAAATTACAATTTTCTTTTGTTTAAATTGCATTTTTAAATGTAGAAATAAATTCTGCTGGTTGAAAAAGCTTCAAAAATTGTGATTATACAAATTTAACCATTCAACTCTCAAATCTACATATCCAATAATATCTCACCAAATTAAACAATATTTACACTATTATCATTTCTTACACTATATTTGTATATTGACTTTTTCAAACAAATTGAGACTTACTTTGAAGTGAAGCAACCTTATATTCAAATGCTTTTGCCTTTACATGTAAGACGTTAAGACGTTAATATGGAAGGAAATATCATCGCGTAAACGAGTTTCCACGCTTTTCCAAAGCTGCTCTGTTGGGTAACAGCTGTGTTATTTTAAAATTAAGTTATATTTTAAAAAATACAGTTGTTCATAATTTTTAATGATAACTTTGGTTCTCCCAAGGAAACTAACAACATGGGAAAATAAAGCGCACTTCCACGCAAATTAATGAAACGAATATTCTCATTTGGCATTGCTAAATGACAATTTATTCCATTCTGAAACTTATAGTTTTTCATTGCGTCGACAGCATGGTTTGTCATTGCGTTTAAAATTTTATTTACTTTTATTATGAAAAGATGTTAAGACTGAAATAATCCTAGCCTAGCCGCATAGCCTGTGGCCGATAAACGCCTATAGGCAATTACAGCGGGGGTGCTTGGAGCTACCGTGCGACCATTATCTGTGTGGTTGTGCTAATCTAAACAGGCACGTCAATTACTACTGCCGCTCTTCTCCCAAGTAAACTGCCACGCAATCCTGTTAAAGAACCGGATCGATAGTAAAAAACTCCAGTAACCTACCTGGGACGCCGTAAATAACTGATGTAGTAAAAAACCCAGGCTTAGTAGATAATAGAACTAGTAAAAACCTAGGTGTTTTAAATAATCAGATCAATAACTATCAAGTTAATTTCACTAATGAATTTTAATGATAGTGCAATGAGGGTAGGGTCCTGGAATAATAGAGAAAACATAATATCATCCCACAATGAGAGTGGGGTGCTGGAATAATAGAGAAAACATTATACCATCCCACAATGAGGGTGGGTTGAGGGAATAATAGTGAAAACATATTATGTTTTCTCTATTATTTTCCCACCCCACAATGAGGGTGTTTTTTTTATTATTTCTCCACTTTACAATGAGGGTGGAGGTGGGGAAATATTAGAGAAAACTTAATAGGGTGGGGTGGCCTAGAGGTGGGTAAATATTAGAGAAAACATATTAGGGTGGAGCTGGAAGAATAATAGAGAAAACATATTATGTTTTCTCTATTATTTCCCCCACAATAAGGGTGGAGTGGAGGTGGAGAAATGATAGTTCTCTATTATTTCCCCCACAAGTGAGGGTGGGGTGGAGTGGGTGTGGGGGGAATAATAGAGAAAACATATAGGCTAGGGTGGGGGGGATAATAATAATTATTCCCCCAACTCCACCCTATATGTTGGTGGGGGTATGTTTTCTCTATTATTACACTCACCCTCATGGAGTATTAGGGTGGGGTTATGTTTTCTTTATTATTACCCCCACCCTCATTATTACTCCCTTATAAGCATGGGGGTATGTTTTCTCTATTATTAAGGCCACACCACCCTCATTATTACCCTCACTCTCATGGGGGAATAATATATGTTTTCTCTATTATTTCCCCCACTCCCATCTTGAGGGTGGAGTATGTTTTATCTATTATTACCCCTCATTAATAGAGAAAACATATTAACCGCCATGTTTTGACATATAAAAAAGATAATCCATTAAATTTTAAACTTCAATTTATTGTGACGACCAAAAATATCCTAAACATATTAATTTGTGTCCATACAAACCATCTTTGTAATTAAAAGATAATTAACTCTAATAGATATACTCCTATAAACTTAACTATCTAAGTAAATATTAATTGGATTATTTTAGAGTTAATGAAATTTTTATAAATAAATTTATTTTGCATTGTAGAATGAGAGGTTGTTATTTTGGAAAAAAATATTGCCCCGACCAATCATCTTTAAATCGGGAAATTGTTAATAGGTATACTCCTATGGGCTTAAATATCTAATTAAATATTAATTGAATTGTTTTAAAGAGTTAATGAAATCTATATAAATAAATTTACATTTATTTTAAGATATTTTATTTTATAATGTGGGATGAGAGGTTGTTATTTTGGAAAAAATAATATTATTGATTATTTTAAATATTTTTAGATTAAAATAGTTTCTCAATTTTTTTTAAGGATTTGATTCATTTTGTTTCAAATTAATTTCGAGTAAAAATACTTTTAAATATTTCATAAATATAAGGTTGAAATAACTCTAACTATCTATCTATACAGGGAGTGTGTTATGAGATGGATGGTGATAGCTTATGGGATGTTGTAATTCTTAATAAGGATGGATTCTTCATATAAATAGATTTACCTTTCGTGATATATTTTATAAATGTAAAAGTCATGTATTTTAAATAATATTTTATATTTTAATTGATGGTAAATAGTTGCACTATAAGGAAATAAGATTTTAGTGGAGGTTTTTTTATTAAAGTTATTTTTAAAGTTCATCATTTGTGGAGATTTTTAATGGAGGATTTTGTAAAGGTGGGGAGAAAGGCTTTTACATAAATTGGGCCATGATAATACAAAAGAGAACCCGTGTTCAATGGCCACATGAACATCAAAGAGATAATAAGTCAAAAGGACATTGATGCTTTACTTTGGTCCAAGTGCATTGATGTCCTAGATTGGTCTATGTGAATTGGTTCTCCTAAAACAATGTGCACCAAAGAGATAACAATCCAAAAAATACATGGTGCTCCATTTTGGTCCAAGCATATTGATGCTCCTGATTGGTATAAACACACCATTTCTCTTAGACTTATATGTACCAAATAGACAACCACTCAAGAAAACATCGATGCTACTTTGGTCCAAATGCACTAATGCTTTGAATGGGTCTAAATGCATTGTTTCTCCTAGACTAAGTGCATTAAAGGAGTCATAAACCAAAAACGCATTGGTGTTCCACTTTGGTCTAGGCATGTTGGTGCTCCAGATTGGTCTAGGTACACTTTTGTTCCTAGATCAATGTGCATGAAAGGGAAAACAATCCAAAAAATATTTGGTGCTCCATTTAAGTCAAAACGCACTAGTGCTCCTATACCTATGTGCACCAAAGAGACAACAACCCAATAAAACATCAATGATCCACTTTGGTCCAACAATACCAATTCTCATGTTTGGTTTGGGTGCATTGGTGGTAATAAACCAATGTGAATCAATGGACAACAACCTAAAAAAATAATAGTACTCCACTTTGTTTTAGGTGCATTAGTGCTCCAAATTACTCTAGGTATATCAATGCTCATACATTGATATGCACTGAAGGGACCACGAGACCAAAAAACAATACTACTTCACTTTGGTATATGTCCACTGATGCTCCAGATTGCTTGAGGTGCACTAGTGGCCCTATAATGTTGTGCACTAAAGTGACAAAACCCCCCAAAAAACATTGAATACTCCATTTTGGTCAATATGTACTAGTTCTCTTAATACAACAATAACATTGTTTCAATAAGGGGAAATGTCCCACCTTCAACATCATGGGTTATCCCCAGTGAAAGGTCCTACTTAGACCTTGCACTCTTTGAAATAGAGAACCCACACATATTCTGGCCTAAAAACCATTACTATTTTTGTGTTTTAAAGGGATATATTCTAAGTCCTAAAAGTAGTCCTAGAAATAACAATAGAATGTTGTCCTAAAATAAAACCTAACTATGATCTAGGTAGATATTGGTGGCCACCCACCTATTCCACTTGGACCCCCACCATTATTTCTTTTAGTTTTTCAGTTTCCTTAATTGTAGCAAAATTTACTATTTTTGACAGTTTTTTCGGGTTCTGAACTTCCAGAGCCATTTTGAGGCCCTAAACAACGTGTTTTTGGCATCAAACCTCCGGTGAATATGAGTCCATTTCGGACTTAATATTTGCTGTTAGCAGTTGTAATCCTCATATAGATATTTCTAACGATGTATCATGTGCGTCAAACAGAGATAGTATGCCAAAGTTACAACCCTCAGAAGTTGATGTACTGACTTACCCAAATGGGGCCCACATGACTGTTGGCGCTTCATCTCCTAGGGTTAGGGTTTTTAAAATTCTTTTTTATTGTAAAAATGCCTTTAGAGCCTCATTGTAATCATCTTCTTGCGAATGCGAGTAGTCGTCACATCTCTTCTTAGAGATAAGATGCCACCATTCTAGCGAGTCTTCCACTCCGTATTTTTACAGTCTCTGTACATTTATTTCATTAATAGAAATCGTGTATTATTGTATCTCTATGTTTATGGTTGCATATCTAATGCATTTATGTTATATTAATGGATATCTGCGATATCTCTGCGCAATTCTTTATTATATCTCCACTCCCATTTCGTGCTGAAAATAATCTGGATCAAGATAGGATTTCGAAACAATAAATGAACATGAAATAAACAACCATTCCAACCATTAGAACAAAAAGTAGTTTACTATGGAATAATGGTCAAAATATTGAAATCACTAGTCATCAAATCAAGTTAACTCCATATTAATAACCAATAACATTTCATATTCACCACCAGTAATGGATTGAATCACAACAAATACAAATCATTATCGTTTGCATGAGAATAGTCTCACAACAACAAAAAATTATTATCGTTTGCATGAGAATAGTCTCACAACAACAAAAAATAATTATCGTTTGCATGAGAATAGTCTACAAAAAAATTAAAATTCTTACAATCATTCCAATAAAAGACAAGCAAGGAATAATCCCACACCACATGTACACTAGAATGTGTCTCCAAAAATTGGCCAGTAATGACCTCTCCTCATTAATATTTCATAGAATTTAAATACCTCAAGGACGAGCCCCAGTTATATCTATGTATTGTAAACATGTTTTGTAGGCTGGTGAACCGAGCAATTGTAAGCTAGTAAGCTTATGTGCAAGTAGGCCGGAGAGCCTAGGTGTTAAAGGCCAAGAGCCTATTTTGTACATGTAATTATTCACTTTGTTAATATAAAAACATCGATGTGTGTAGACCGACCACGAAGAAAGAGTGATGGGGGACTAAGCTTCCATAAGGTTGGGTAAGGGAGGAGGCTAAGTGTTTGGGCCTAGGGGCTAAGCTAGGGTGGATTACCTCTAAAGGGGATAATAATTTATTATTATTTCCTAAAAGGCTAAGGTGGTCAATTGACCAAGTGTTTTCCTAAGTTCCTGGAAAGGGAACGTATGCAAAATGGAGTGCATGTAGCTCCAGGAAGATAGGTGTCGACCTGGGCGCATGTAGTTAAAGTTGAAGAAGTCAGTCATGTTGGGGGTTCTCTCCTCATTATTTCATCCTCTGCCTGAGTTCACGGGGAGGTGGGGCGTCTGAACCCGAGACCTCCATCATCGACCTCTATGTTTTTTTCTCTGGTCACGCATTCTGAAACCCAGTGAGAACCCGTGGATTGGTTAACATCTTCTATGAAGCTCGAATATCCTGTGTATTATCTGTGCCATGTGTGTCATGAATGGGTTGTTGTGGTCATGCAGTTCCTAGACTGAGTGTGGCTTGTTGTCATCTTCTATTCCTTGTTGAGCCTTATTGTTGTCCTTGTTGTGCGGGAACAGAGTTGAAGAAGCAGGTTGTCAGGCCTGTGTGCAACACTCTCTCCAGGTGAGGGAGGTGGTTGTGGTTGAAGAGGCAAGTTGTCAGGCCTGTGAGCAACTCTCCCAGGTGAGAGAGTTTCCTGGGAAGTGGTTTTCTCCCAGAGAGAGTCCAGCACCAGCTACGAAGCTTTAATAATTCCTGATCCGACTTGTTTCCAAGACCCTCAGAAGGAGGTGAAGTAGTCGATGGACTGTGTGAAAGTGAAGGTGCATACTCCAGGGTGGAACAGGCATGTGGGGAATGGGATTCTGTGAGTAGTGGGTGTAAGAAGTCTCCTGGAAAGAATCCTTCCAGTTGCACTATGTAGTTTCCTGTAACCTCAGCCTAGTCTAGGATTCCCTTTCCCTGGGTGGAGCTTAGTCCCAGCTCAGGGGTGACCCACTGTTGAGCGTGATGAGCAGCATGGTCTATGGCTGGGAGGTTCGTGGAAGGTCTTCACGTAGTTGGTGGTTTTACTCCAATTGAAAAGATAATTATCAGTCTGTGCTTAATTTATATGTTATGCATGTCTGTGATGCTTGAATGTTATCATGTATTCCATTGCGTATATGAAATACTATTAATTACATTGATTCTGTATGGTAGAAATAATTCCGTGATTATTGTGATTACGTGTTTTAATTCGATTAAAATGAATATATTATATAAGTGTATATTCTACAGTGGTAGCATTACCCAATCTCTGTATTGGTCGAGGATGCTACAATTTGGTATCAGAACTAAGTGAAGTGTCTGAGTAGTGGCATTGCCCGGCCTATTGGTGGCTGGGGATGTTACAAATTGGTATTAGAGCTTTAAAGGCTAAGTTAAGGTTGGGTTGGTAGCATTGCCCGGCTTGGTGGAGGGCTGGGGATGTTACAAATTGGTATCAGAGCTAAGTGTAGTGTCTGAGTCGTGGCATCACCCGACCTATTGGTGGCTAGGGATGTTACAAATTGGTATCAGAGCATGGTTTGAACACTGAGCCTGGATGGGCCATGTAAGTGGTAGTTGAAGAAAAAATTTCGGAAAAGAATTATTGTCGGAATGGACAAAATTCAAGTTTAGAGCCAAGGTTTCAAACATTGATCTTGAATGGGCTAGATAAGTGGTCATTAGACCCAAGGTTTCAAGAGGAAATTGTGTCTGGAGGACCATTTCAAACCTCAGAACCTTCTTGAGTGTCAAGAAGTTATCTTGGCCGTGTTACAAAGCTCATGAGGAGTAGCGGTGTCATAAAACCACGATAGAAGTGGTATTGGGTCGCAGAGTAATGTGGACCTTAGGATCTGTTTGGGAGAAGGAGAATCCTTCACGGCCGTCAGATCTGGTAATGTTGCGAGGCAATTAGCATCTATTCTGCGCCGTAGGATCTGTTAAGAAGGAAGGGAAATCCCTTACGACCATTAGATCTGGGGAAGGTGCAAAGGAGTTAAACTAGAATCCCTTCGGACTTCGCGACTTCAGTGAAGTCTGATGCCAGAAACAAGAGAAGGGTTGAAGCCCGAATCTCTGAAGTGGATCTACACCATAGATTTGGAGAGGAGAGCTCAACCATTGGATCAAGCCAATGTTAAAAGGTCAAATGCAATAGTGAAGGGCGAAAGCTCCCGAAGATCCGAAGTAGTGAGTCATGATGATGTCACTTGGATGGACGTGGACACATGGGATGTGTGCCACGTGTTAGTGGGTTTCGAACCCGTGTAAGGTTGAAATGCCATATGGAACATAACATGTGACACCCATCTGATTGGGCCACAAGTCAGTCACTAGTATTTCGCCACATGGCACTTCGTATGAGCATGGTTTGTGGGACCCAAGGTTACTTAATGAAGTTAAAGGTCAGAGGACCCACAGTGGCGTTGATCACGATACATCAAGATCAACGACCAAGATGCATTGTGGGGATCCAAGTTGCACAGGAGTTAATTCTCCAAGAAGGTCCCACAATCCAAACCCCGATTTCCTCGAGGGGTTACGTGTCAACATCAGAAGAATTGCAGGATGAAAGGCGGGTTACTCCAAACTGCTATCGCATGCCCCCGCAATTGGAAAATGTAAGTAATGTGACGTAATGACGTCACCAAAGGTGATTGGGAATTTTTGAAAATTAATGGTTTGGGATGCGCGGATGTGAAATACTCCGAAGTCCTGAAGCTTCGAAGTTCTAGAACTCAAATGCCTGAACATAGAGATCATATATCACTTCATATGATACAAGATTCAAAAGGGAGAAGTGAAGCTCCAGTATATTCCCACTAATCTATATGTAGATGATATTTTGAACAAGTCCTTAGCAAAAGGGAAGTTTGAAGTTTCAAAGACAGACTTGGATTGGTGAAGAATTCCTTCCTTGAAGAGGGAGTGTTGAGAAATGTAACTTGAGCAATAACATCTTTCACATGTTCAATGCAAACATACAAGAAATGGCTTGAGACATTTCTTTATTGACTACCTTAGAAAGGTGATCACTAATTTTGTCTCATAATTTCACTTGAAAAACAAAAATACAAGTGAAAGTGTAATGTTCTAAAGTGAGCAAGTCTTAGGAATATAAATGAAATGTTTTAGAAGTTCTAGAACATTAGCGAAGTTTAGATTATGATTCAATCTTATTTGTACATATCATGATTGAGATAGTTGGCAACTAGGATTGAGGAGATTAATTGTTAGGGTTGAGGAGAATAGTTATATTCTCTCAAATCATAAATACAACAAGATAGGAGACACATATTACACACATGAGAAGATATTAAGAGGGTTAGAAGAGTGCATAGTGCATTCAAGGAGAAGAAGAGGAGCATATTTTTAAAGATACCAACAAGTACAAGAGGCAATACAGTATGTACCACTACTATAGAAATACTTTCTTTATGCATAGGTTGTACCACTATTGTTTGAGGTGATTTTATTGACTATAAAATTGCAGTTTCTAGTTTAAAGTAGGTTGTAGAGGTCACCTTGTAAGCTTTGATCAAAGGAATGAAAAGTTGATTGGAAGGTGAAATTATTGTGTATGTGTTTTATTTCTTCCATTGTTCATTTTTTTAGTTGTTGTGTGATTGACGCAATGGTCATAAATTTAATTTTTCTTTGTTAAATAAATTATGTTTTGAGTTATTTAATGAGAGAACATTAGGGAAACAATAACCTAGGTTGAAAATTTTACATTAGGAAGTCATACTAAACTCGTTGCATTAAAGAAGAATCATTCCAACAAACCACTAACACTCCCTTATTACTACTTGTTCCAATTGATGTCACAATCTTCAAAATACATGTCTTAACCATATATGCAAACCCTCGAATTACGATAAATTACTTCAATCATTTAATTAGAATTTTTTTTTACTTCAATCACATTAGAATTTTTTTACTTCAATCACATTAGAGTTTTTTTTTCAACAAGGATGCAACCCAACCACGATAGATTTCATAAATATTCTACCAAAAAATAGAAATGCAACACCAATAATGGAAGATTGGCACATTCTCATGTCTAGAAAAAAATCATCTCTATCTCTAGAGGAGAAACAAACATTCCAAAATTCAACAAATTTATTTTTAACCAATAGTTTAGTCACACTTCATAATAAACAAATGTTTAAAATGTTAAACACAAGTCACTCATACCGAGAAATAAAGAATAGATAAAAACACAAGGTCTGATAACCATTGAAAAGGACTAGTTATAAGGAAAAAATATTGATATACATTAGGCAACAAGTGAGATTAACGTCCAACATTTGAGGCATATAGCAAGCCTTGTTAACAAATATCTTGATAAAGTTATTTTCGTATTCTACAAAACAATGCACAACCCACCAAACATGTCAACCTTTATTGTTGTGGATTTCATTGACTACATTGACCCTCCATGACATCCCAAAATCCAACTTCTATTCAAATAACTCCTACAACAAGAGAAGTTAGTTCATAGATTTCACTTAAAATACTACAACAAGAGGAGTTAGTTCATAGATTTCACTTAAAATATCATGGGCATTTATAAAACATAAAGAATAGGGAATGAATTTCCTAAAGACAATATTAGACATTAGTAATGTCAAAGTTTGACCTTCACGGTGATATCATAGTTCTATCCTTAATGGACTTGCACCTTTGCACATTGTTATGTGATTTCAATAATTGAAAAATGAATTTTTAGTTTATTATGTCGAAGGCATGTATGTAGGGATATCTTTTTCCCAAAACTAGTCAACCACTCAAAACATGTAATCCAATACTGCTTGCCATATCACCTATCCACATGCCCCCTACCTCCTTTGCTTTTCATTTCGATTTGACCTCCCAACTCCAGCTCTCAAGCATTTCGGCTCCACTAGTTTTCTCCACCTTTTTAATGGATAATAACACAATTAATTTATTTACAATAAAACATGTTTAATCTCCCAAATGTGTATAATCATATTTAATTATTGTAATCAACTCAGATCCACAAAGTAATATAAAAATTGTGTGACATTCACGAAATCTATTTACTCCTAAATGTTATTTTATAAATTTTATTACTCCTAAATGTTGTTTTATAAACTTTATCTATTCCTTTGAAATATATAAACTATGTAATTACATTATATATATCTTTTTCACAATTAAAAAAACAAAAAAACATGTACCATCTAAATAAGTCTTACTATATACATATTTCAATTAAAAAATGTAGAATTTAAATAAAATTTATTATATACATTAAAAAAACATAATTATATGGATTTTATTATTTAATATTAATTTCAATTTTTATTATTTAAAATTCATTTAAATTTTTATTATTTAAAATTATAAAATTTAAAATCATATTTTAAACTCAAATCCGTAAACCCCATTATTGTTATTTAAGCATTACCTAAAAGAACCATATGCCATGTAACTTAATAATTATAACAAACATTAAGTATAATAAACTCAAACCCCATTATTGTTATTTAAGCATTACCTAAAAGAACCATATGCCATGCAACTTAATAATTATAACAAACATTAAATATAATAGAATTAAAGAATACCATTAAATATACAATATATCATATTGGAAAAATAAAAAGAGACCACAAAAGGAATTTTTTAAGGCAATAAAGAAAAAAAGTTGTATATAATTTGTCTTTATTTTCATTATTAGGATAGTTTGTTTTTATTTTTACTATTTTCAATTTAATCGAAAGTTATCAAGGTTATTTCATTTAAAAAAAAAAAAAAACATAATGTTAGATTCGGTTTTAAGTATAATATTTATGTGTCCATATCTATGATCACAATTTTGTAAGTTTATTGGTACAAGTAAATAGTTGTGATTGGTGATGGTTGGATTATAATTGCTATGTAGATTTCAGACTATAGTAACAATATAATAATATTTGAAAGTGAAAGATTTTCACAGTTAATCATATTGTTGATGAGATTTTTAGATTAAATCATGTCTAAAGTTTCGAAACGCTCAATTTTTGGAGTGGACACTTCACTCATCATTAGGGACAAATGAAGCCAAATAATGATGGATGGAGTATCCACTCTAAAAGTTGTAAGTTTAAAAACCTTAGACAGTTTAATCCAAAAAACTCATCAACAAGGTAACAATACTCTTTATTTCTTTCCTCATCCTATTTGTCCACTCCCCAATTTATTTCGACCATTCCCATTTACCTATTAAAAGAATATGTTAGTTTCTAATCGGAGTTTACAAGAGGTTGTTTTGCGCTTAGCTTTAAGAGGAGCAATATCCAACATTGAACACTTCTGTAGGTGAATTACAGACTATCCAATCTGAATTACTTTCAGATACTACGGGCTATAATTGTAGGTGAATTACAGACTATCCAATCTGAATTACTTTCAGATACTACGGGCTATAATCCACTTCCCACCTGGGTAAGCATTCGATGCTGCATAGCAAGCTGGATATTGACCACCTAAATATAGTATGTGATAAATTTGTCGTACTTTGTAGAAATTAAAAAACATAAAATAACCTATTTCAGCTTTATAATTCACATGGGCCGCTGGGAATGGAAAACGAACTTGTCTTATAAAGGTGAAAGGTGGGTTCACATGGCCTGTATCCGTAATATTCATATTTTCAAACAGCTTTAGATCAAACGTTATATTTGCCATGTTTCGTTGTATCGCTGATCTCTTGCTCCGTTTACCAACTACGCGAGGCCACTTCACAACAAAATTGTTCTCTTCAATGAAATGTGTATAACGTCCCATCAATCTCCCATAATCCATGTTGCTCGCTTCCTTTAGTAAAATTGATTTCTGAGACTTCAAATTCTTCTTGTCAACGACCGAAATATCTTTTTTTACGTAATCCTCGTTACACTTGTTCTTTTGTGGGTCCATTACAACTACCTTTTCTCTTTGTTAATGCATCAAGGGGCTTCTGAGATAACTGTACGAAAAAAATAGTCAATATATAGAACGATGAGAAGTCCGCACATATCGCCTCAGTATTCGGGTAACTGTATTGAAGGTTGCAATAGCAATATGGATTGGACATTGCCCTATTTATATGAGGCATATAGCTTCCATTGTCGCCGGTAAACAGTGATTTAAAATTTCATAAGAAGTCGGCTTCGAACTCCCGGGCGCTTTGCTGGCCAAAATATACAACAATAATGGAGAACTTAAGTGGATATAGTGAGCTTTCGACGTAAACATAGTAGCGTCGTAGCCATGTTCAGAAATAATAGCATTTTCCATTTTATTTCCATTAGGGTTTGATGCTGAGTACACTGAACCACAACCAACTTCAAAAATTTTACAAGCTTTTTCTGAACCACTGATGATCATTTACTATGATAGATGTATCAATCTCTCTAAGAATTCAATGTTTCATGATAAGTCCTACAACATAGAGATCATATATCACTTCATAAGAATTCAATGTTTCATGATAAGTTCAAGAACATAGAGATCATATATCACTTCATAGGATGCAAAATTAGAAAGGTAAAAGTGAAGCTCAAGTATATTCTCACTAATTTGCAAGTAGATGATAGTTTGACCAAGCCCTTAGCAAAAGGGAGTCAAAGACAGATTTGGATTGGTTAAGAATTCCTTCCTTGAAGAGGGAGTGTTGAGAAATGTAACTCGAAAAAGAACTTCTTGCAAGCATTTAATGTGAACATACAAGAAATGGTTTGAGACATTTCTTTATTGACTACCTTAGAAAGGTGATTACTAATTTTGTCTTGTAATTTCACTTGAAAAAAAAATACAAGTGAAAGTCTAATGTTATGAAGCCAACTAGTCTTAAAAATATAAATGAAATATTTTAGAAGTTCTATAGCATTAGTGACTTAGATTATGATTCAATCTTATTTGTAGATATCATGATTGAGATAGTTGAAAACTAGGATTGATGAGATCAATTGTTAGGATTGATGAGAATAGTTATATTCTCTCAAAACATAAATACAACAAAATAGGAGACACCGATTACACACATGAGAAGATAGTAAGAGGACTAGAAGAGTGCATAATGCATTCAAGGAGAAGAAGAGGAGAATATTGCTAAAGAGACCAACAAGTACATGAGGTAGTACAGTATGTACCACTACTGTAGAAATCATTTCTTTATGCATAGGTTGTACACCTTCGGATCTGGTCGTACACTATTGTTTGAGCTGATTTTATTGACTATACAATTGCATTTGCTAGTTTAAAATAGGTTGCAAAGGTCATCTTGTAAGATTTGATCAAAGGAATGAAAAGTTGATTTGAAGGAGAAATTCTTGTGTATGTGTTTTATTTCTTCAATTGTTCATTTTTTAGTTGTTGTGAGATTGATGCAATGTTCATAAATTTAATTTTTTGTTGTTCGATAAATTTTGTTTCGAGTTATTTAATGAGAGAACATTAGGAAAAAAATCACCTAGGTTGAAAATTTTACACTAGAAAGTCATACTTAATTGGTTGCATTAAAGAATAATCATTCCAACAAACCACAAACACTCCTTTATTACTACTTGTTCCAATTGATGTCACAACCTTCAACATACATATGTCAACCATATATGCAAACCTTTGAATTACGATAAATTACTTCAATCCTTTAGAAGAACAATCATTGTCAAATTTCCAACAAGAACTAAAATAGATTCACCAAATCTCATTGATAATATGAGCTTCATTGGGCCAAACATTCTTAGCTACATCGATGAGTGTCTTTGCGAGAGAACATTCCCTCTACATAGAGACATTCCATTTGGAGGATCGTCAATGATAGTCATTGGAGTCCTAGCTTATTTGTTGCCTATGAAAGATAACCCATTATATTTAGGGACATTGCATAGAAACACACTTTGGAAAAGATTTAACACAATGGTCACATAAGAATTTTTTTTTCAACAAGGATGCAACCCAACCATGATAGTTTTCATAAATCTTCTACAAAAAAAAACAGAAATGCAACACCAACAATGGAAGATTGGCACTTTCTCATGTCTAGAACAAATTCCTCTCTATCTCAAGAGGAACAACAAACATTCCAAAATTCAACACATTTATTTGTAACCAATAGTTTAGTCGCACTTCATAATAAACAAATGTTGAAAATTTTAAACATGAGTCACTCATATAGAGAAATATAGAACAGATAAAAAACACTAGGTGCAATAACCATTGAAGATGACTAGCTATAAGAAAAAGTGTTTCTATACATTAGGAAACAAGTGAGATTAACATCCAACCTTTGAGCCATATAGCAAGATTTGTTAACAAATATCTTGATAAAGTTATTTCCGTATTCTACAAAACAATGCACAACCCACCAAACATGTCAACATTTATTGTTGTTGATTTCATTGGCTACATTAACCCTCCATGGCATCCCAAGATCCAACTTATATTCAAATTTCTCCTACAACAAGAGGAGTTGGTTCATAGATTCCACTTAAATATCACGACCATTTATAAAACATAACGCATAGGCAATGAATTTCCTAAAGACAATAGTAGACATTAGTAATGTCAAGGTTTGACCTTCACAGTGATAATGAGAATTCGATCCTTAATGGACTTGCACCTTTGCACATTGTTATGTGATTTCAATAATTGAATAATGAATTTCTAGTTTATTATGTCAAATGCATGTATATAGGATAGTTTTTTCCCAAAACCAGTTAACCGCTCAAAACATATCATCCAATACCGCTTTCCATGTCACCTATCCATATGTCCCCAACCTCCTTTTCTTTTCATCACAATTTGTCCTCCTAACTCCAGCTCTGAAGCATTTCACACTCCACCAATTTTCTACCACCTTTTTAATGAATAATGACACAATTAATTTATTTACAATAAAACATATTTAATCTCCCAAATATATATAATCATATTTAATTATTATAATCAACTCAAATCCACAAAGTAATATAAGAATTGTGTGACATTCACCAAATCTATTTACTCCTAAATGTGTTTTTATATAATCATATTTAATTATTATAATCAACTCAACTCCACAAAGTAATATAAAAATTGTGTGACATTCACCAAATCTACTTACTCCTAAATGTGTTTTTATATAGAATTTATTTACTCATATAAATAAGCGTTATTTTATAAACTTTGTTATACTCCTTTAAAATATATAAACTCTGTAATCACATTATATATATCTTTTTCACACTTAAAAAATATGTACAATTAAAAAATATGTACAATCTAAATAAGTCTCATTATATACATATTCACATTATATATAAATTTCTCACACTTAAAAAAATATGTACAATCCAAATAAGTCTAATTATATACATATTTCAAATAAAAAAATGCAGTTATTATGTACATCTTAAAAAAACATAACTATATGGATTTTATTATTTAATTTTAATTTAAAATTTATTTGAATTTTTATATTTAAAGTTTATTTGAATTTTTATATTTAAAGTTTATTTGAATTTTTTGTATTTTAAAAATATAGATTTCATTATTTAATATTAATTTACAATTTATTTGAATTTTTATATTTAAATTTTATTTAAATTTTTTGTATTTTAAAATTGTAGAAAGTATGATCATATTTTTTTTAACAGAAACGGTTATGATTTTATATATTAAAAAATGAGTAAAATCTTCCCCAAGATACATATGGCAGAGTAGTGGAATATTTGCTCTTCTCCTGAAAATATAACTGTATCTTGGATACTAATATGCTGGTGTAACCAGTCCAAAAGGAACTGTTATTTTGCCATGTGAAAATGGCTACATAAACGTGGAAAATTAACAAAATTTTTCAATTCATCGAAAAAACCTGTTTATTGATTTTGGGAAACTGTTGGATCCTCTTGAGGATTTGCTGGGTAAGCCGTTGGATTTTCCTCTAGGTGATGAATTCCTACTGCTAGGTTCAGCCAAATTGGGACTAACGCTGGTAGAGCCAATGGATGTTCATTGCTTGCGACCGAGTGGAAGGTTGAAGGCAACCTTGATCCAACCAAGTCATTAGAATTCACTGGGTGCTGAGGATTATTTAACAGATTTACCAATTGTTGTGCTACTGCTCCAATTTGCCTTGTATTTTTGTTGATCCCTCGAAGTGCAATTTCTAGATATTGATTGTGCCTGAGCTCTTATTGGTGCAGTTGGCCCTACAAATTAGAAACTTCATCTCGCAACCCTTGGTTGTCCCTGTTGGAGTCAGAAGTCACTCCTGGATTGCGGCAGGAGCAGAGCCCAACGCACATCAGTTTATGTCATGATTAATTTAATGGGGTGATCGAATGGATAGAGGCCTAGGAAGATATCGCTCTAACTCAGAAAACCGGGCCTGGTATGTAACAACATAAGAGGTCTTGATCTAACTTCAGTCAGTGGGTTGATTATAAAATGAGTAGATGAAAGACTTGGTAAGAGGAGTGAGCAAGACTGCCTTGGGCATCAGGCCTTTCAACAACTTAAAGAGGAAAAACTCAGAACACAAGATCCTCTTGGTTTAGAGTTTCGGGGAACTGAAAGGTGACTTGACTGGATCTTCCAATTCCAAGTCATTCAGCGTTGAGAAAATACAAGAACTGATTAGAAACAATGCAACTATTACAATGATCCAACATACATCATCCTATAACGACGCAACTCGACTAGATCCTCCAATTTCGAGTGGTTCTAACACAATGTAAACAGAGAGATGGAAAGAGGCTAACATTCATGAGGAAAGAAGTCTCAAGTGCCAATACATAACCAGGGCAACGAGTGCTTCATCAAAACTTTACAATCGGGACCCTAGCTCAACCATCGATACCTACAAAAATACAAAAACTGAGTAAATATACTCCTAAACTTTGGCCCAGCAGAGGCATCTTAGGACTTTCAAGGTGTGACGTCTCCTCAGTCAAACTTGGCCTGAACTCCTTTGTCAGACGTCACCTTAACTTTGCATGGCCTTTGCAGGGGGGGTAGGTGAAACATTAAAGGCTAAAATAGCGTGTGCAGACTCCTCTGGTCAGACGAGAACACGACATGACTTCTTTGGAGAAAACTGGCATACAGGATTTCCTGCTAGAACCTCCATGCTTTGAATTTAATGAGTGAGTCAAGGTTTCAACTACCTCCATCCACCTTCATTTATTTTTAGCAAGGACCAAGATCAAGGTCGAGCTGAACTAGTCTTTGGAGAACGCGGTGATCCCTTCTGCAGCTAAACCCGACGCTTCGGCCCTTTGCACAGTTCATTCTATCAGCCATAGGTGACCACGGGCTGTGACCTTGTGCCTATCTTCAAAGGCGCTTTCAGCGTTTCAGGCTTCAGGGATTTGAAATGCAGCGAAAGGATGAGACCCTCTGTTCTCTCAAAGTCTCGATAATCGAAATGCCGAAATGGCTTGATCGTGCACCACGCGTCCCATTGGATGGACGGCCTAGATCAACACTTGAATGAATGTGGGACCGCCTCTGGCCTGGACCCTTTCGGCGTTTCGGGCTTTGGGGATTTGAAATGCAGCGAAAGGATGAGACCATCTGTTCTCTCGAAGTCTCGGTAGCTGAAATGTCGAAATGGCTTGATCATGCACCACGCATCCCATTGGATGGATGGCCTAGATCAACACTTGAATGAATGTGGGACTGCCTCTGGCCTGGACCCTTTCAGCGTTTCGGGCTTCGGGGATTTGAAATGCAGCGAAAGGATGAGACCCTCTGTTCTCTCGAAGTCCCGGTAGCCGAAATTCCAAAATGGCTTGATCGTGTGCCACGCATCCCATTGGATGGACGGCCTAGATCAACACTTGAATGAATGTGGGACCGCCTCTGGCCTGGACCCTTTCGGCGTTTCGGGCTTCGGGGATTTGAAATGCAGGGAAAGGATGAGGCCCTCTGTTCTCTCAAAGTCCCGATAGCCAAAATGGCTTGATCGCGCGCCACGTGTCTCATTGGATGGACGACCTAGATCACTTCTTGATCAACGGTCCTGGTTCTTTCGGGATTTTGCACACCGGGGATACATGATGCAAGGAGGAGAGACCCTTGTATGTTGAAGAACCGGTAGCCGAAATAGCGAAATGGCTTGATCGTTTTGTGAGTTTGGCCATAGGAGATGAGCTCAGGTGCTTGACCACGTGCAACTCTGCGACCCAAACTTACCCGATGGCCGTCAATCTGCCCCATCTGTGGATCCTCACCGTTGAAAGACAAAGTGCCCGCTTGCTTGATTTTAAGCCCAAAATGGGCTTGTTCTGTGGGCTGTGCTTGGTGCTCATCGCTGCGGCCTTTGAATAAAACACACTCGACCGGTTTTCAAATCCCACTTCTATGCATTTACACCAGGGGCCCGAAACCAGAAGAAAACACCAGCTGGCAAGAATTTGTGCTAACATTAGGCTCCATGGGGGATAGAGTCGTCCCTGCGATGCTCTAAGAACTCATTTGTGGCTTTAGTGCCTTGTTGTTGGGCTATGGAATCATCTATAAAGCCGAAAATAAATAAATAAACAACTAAAAGGACAATATTTACAAAACGAGGGGCCACCTTCGGCTCGAATAAAACATTTTTTTAGGAAATGCTCATTTACTAGGCCATTAAAAACTTCATCACCCTCCAAATCCTGCAACTTATAAGTGTTATTCGAGAATACTTCAGTGATTCTGAAGGGCCCGATCCAGGGGGCATCAAACTTGCTGTGTTTGCCCCTATCCTGCCTGGGTGCATCCCACTTAAGCACCAAATCCCCGAGCTCGAATTCCTTCTTTGTGACCTTTTTGTCAAAAGCCTGCTTGACCTTCTGTTGATGACTATGGGCCATGTCCATCACCTATTCCCTGATCTGTTTCACCTCCACTATTTGATGAATCCTTCTGACCATATGGTCTGGCTCTCCTTCAAGATCTTGGAAGAATTTCGCTACAGGTAACGCAAGTTGAGTGGGAAAAATAGCCTCCGTCCCATAAACTAGTTGAAAAGTTGAGGTGCCCAGGGACCTTTTCGTCGTCACTCGATCGGCCCATAGAGTGAATTTGATCTTTGAATCCTAGGCCCTCTTATTGTCCTCTAACAATCTTTTGATGAGCTTGATTAGGATTTTATTGGAAGACTCTGCTAGTCCATTTCCTTGAGGATAATAGGGGGTGGAGTGAATCAATGAAATTTTTAACTGTTCACAGAACTTAATCAGAGGTTCAGACCTGAAAGAAGTAGCATTATCAGTGAAAATTCTGCTGGGACAGCCAAATCTGGCTATGATATCCTCCAGGAAACTGATAATAACCTTGTGAGAAACATTCCCGGTGGGGGCCGCTTCTATCCACTTAGTGAAATAGTCTGTCGCAGTCAGGATCCATCTGTGCTGGCCACTTGAAGGAGGATGAATCTCCCCAATGAAGTCCAACCCCCACTGTTGAAAAGTTGTTGACACTACCACAACCTTTAGTGGTAGCGAGTTGAGCTACTGCTTTCCTGAGAACCTTTGGCATTTGATACAAGCTCTAACTTCTCTACAGACATCAGGGAACAAGGTGGGCTAGTAGTACCCAGCCCTAAGAATTTTGTGAGTTGTGGTCTTCCAAAAATGATGCCCTCCACAAAGGCCGCCATGGAACTCAAACATAATTTTATGAGCTTCCTGTTGGCTCAGACACCTCAGCAACACCCCTAGGGGGTCTCTCCAGTACAAGACTTGGTCGATGAGGCAATACCTTATCGTCTTGGGCTTTAAATCTCTTTCCTTACTCTTACCCATTCCATTAGGAGGCTTCAGTTCTTGCCGAAAGTACAAAATGTCTCAGTACCAGGTGCATTCTGCTAGTGATGAGCCATCGTGAGAGATTTTGTTGGATGACTCAGCTAGCTGATTTTCTGAGCAAGTATTTATGAAGCTAACCCCCAAAGCCCTACAATTGGATTCAACCAACAATTTGGCTAAACCCTGCCCTTTAACCAGCTTGGTGGGATTTATCTCTAGGTCAAACTCCAAAATCTTGGCGATCCATTTACCTCTTCTTCCATCTACGTTAGGCTGTATAAGGATATCTTGCACAGACACTGAAGGCACGTATGCAATCACTTTTGAGTGCAAGACATAGAATCTGAAAGCTTTGAGAGCTTTCATTAAGGCATAAGCTTGTTTCTCCATGATTTCATACCTGATCTCTGCATCTCTTAATGCCTTCCTGAAGAAAGAAATGGGCTGCTCTCGACCTTCATCGTTTTTCTGCAACAAGACCGCTGCTACTGTATCAAAAGAAGTGAACGAAAAAATTAGAAAATCCTTGGAATAGTTAGGACTGATCAGCACAGGTGCCTCAGTCAACGCCCTTTTTATTTGGACGAAATATTCCCTGGGCTCAACAGTCCATTTTTAATTTGTATGAATTTAATGGAAAGTTATCGGGGTTATTTCATAAAAAATATATATAATGTTAGATTCGGTTTTAAGTATAATATTTATGTGTCCATATCTATGATCACAATTTTGTAAGTTTATTGGTACAAGTAAATAGTTGTGATTGGTGATGGTTGGATTATAATTGCTATGTAAATTTCAGACTTTAATAATAATATAACAATATTTAAAAGTGAAAGATTTTCACAGTTAATCATATTGTTGATGAGCTTTCTGGATTAAATCATGTTTAAAGTTTTGAAATTCTCAACTTTTAGAGTGGACACTCCACTCATCATTAGGAACAAATGAAGCCAAATAATGATAGATGGAGTATCCACTCTAAAAGTTGTAAGTTTAAAAACTTTAGACAGTTTAATCCAGAAAACTCATCAACAAGGTAACAATATTCTTTATTTCTTTCCTCATCCTATTTGTCCACTCCCCAATTTATTTCGACCATTCCCATTTACCCATTAAAAGAATATGTTAGTTTCTAATCGGAGTTTATAAGAGGTTGTTTTGCACTTAGCTTTAAGAGGAGCAATATCCAACATTGAACACTGCTGTAGGTGAATTACAAACTGTCCAATCTGAATTACTTTCAGATCCTATAGGCTATAATTCACTTCCCACCTGGATCAGCATTCAATGCTGCATAGCAAGCTGGATATTGACCACCTAAATATAGTATGTGATAGGTTTGTCATACTTTGTAGAAATTAAAAAAACATGAAGTAACCTATTTCAGCTTTATAATTCACATGGGCTGCTGGGAATGGAAAACGAACTTGTCTTATAAAGGTGGGTTCACATGGCCTGTATCCGTAATATTCATATTTTCAAACAGCTTTAGATCAAACGTTATATTTGCCATGTTTCGTTGTCTCGCTGATCTCTTGCTCCGTTTACCAACTACGCGAGGCCCCTTCACAACAAATTGTTCTCTTCAATGAAATGTGTATAACGTCCCATGAATCTCCCATAATCCATGTTGCTCGCTTTCTTTAGTAAAATTGATTTCTGAGACTTCAAATTCTTGTCAGCGACCGAAATATCCTTTTTTACGTAATCCTCGTTACACTTGTTCTTTTGCGGGTCCATTACAACGACCTTTTCTCTTTGTTATTGCATCAAGGGGCTTCTGAGATAACTGTACGAAAAAAATAGTCAATGTATAGAACGATGAGAAGTCCGCACATATCGCCTCAGTATTCGGGTAACTGTATTGAACATTGGCCTATTTATATGAGGCATATAGCTTCCATTGTCGCCGGTAAACAGTGATTTAAAATTTCATAAGAAGTCGGCTTCGAACTCCCGGGCGCTTTGCTGGCCAAAATATACAACAATAATGGAGAACTTAAGTGGATATAGTGAGCTTTCGACGTAAACATAGTAGCGTCGTAGCCATGTTCAGAAATAATAGCATTTTCCATTTTATTTCCATTAGGGTTTGATGCCGAGTACACTGAACCACAACCAACTTCAAAAATTTTACAAGCTTTTTCTGAACCACTGATTATCATTTACTATGATAATCAAAGATGTATCAATCTCTCTAAGAATTCAATGTTTCATGATAAGTCCTAGAACATAGAGATCACATATCACTTCATAAGAATCCAATGTTTCATGATAAGCCCAAGAACATAGAGATCATATATCCCTTCATAGGATACAAAATTAGAAAGGTAAAAGTGAAGAACAAGTATATTCTCACTAATTTGCAAGTAGATGATAGTTTGACCAAGCCCTTAGCAAAAGGGAGGTTTGAAGCTTTCAAAGA
>JASDQU010883274.1:18951-29218 GCA_032191745.1 Picea mariana
CCCATATGTTTTACTCTGAGAATTAAGTGTGTTTAATTCTGTTTAAATGCATGTGCTTATAATTCCTTTACCAATTATGTAAACATTCATGTATAATGGTAAATTGAGGGGTTTGGAAACCTGGGTAGCAAATTGGTACGCTACAAATTGGTATCAGAGCAATTGGTACACTACATATTATATATGGCGACCCAGGAAACCCTACAGTCACTGTCAAAATTGGATGAACATTTATTTCCCATGTGTTAGTCGATTTAGGGGCAACAATTAATATTATGCCAATAGAGACTACACAATTGCTGCAACTCAAAACGCAAGTCCGACCTACTCCTACTGTTTTATAATTATTTGATCATTCTACTATCATACCAAAAGGAGTAATCAATGATCTAGTTATCTCAATTGATTCATGGGGAGTATCCTGTCGATTTTGTCGTATTGCAATCCAAAACTCATCTGGGGGGGAACCCTATAATTCTTGGAGGACCATGGTTAGCTATTGCTAATGCTTTCATTGGTTGTATATATGTTTCAATGACCATCTCTGATGGTTATGATACCAAGAAACTTACCCTTTATCCTCATGCTACGCCCAGTGTGGAACCCAAAAATTCTATCTGGATGGACATTGAGGATGAAAGATCTTTGCCTGTGTTAACCACAGGACAAGCCTTGAGTTTCAAAGATGAGACAGAGGATGAGCTAATAAATAGATTTATCAATGACCCCTCTGTTGTTACATAGAACACACACCACCTATTAAGTATAATCTTCAACCTTATTCCCTAGGAAGGAATGAGCCTAGAATTGTTCTCTGAAATTGTTGTAAATCAAGTTAACTCAGATGTAACAACAAATGTTGTGACAACAAACGCTCAAACAACAATTGCTGAAACAACCATTACTGAAACAAATGAATTATTTCCTAAAGTCAGTTCTAAGAGTATCACTGTAGAAATCGAACCTGGAAAAACCTTGAACATCAATCTCGATTTATCTTCTGCTGAAACTCGTCGTTTGATGAAGTTATTGATTGAACATAAGGAATCATTTTCCTGGGATTACATGGATATGAAAGGAATTTCCTCTGAACTATGTAGCCACCATATATACATCAAGGAATAATGTCGACCAATTTTCCAACCCCAGAGGAGGATGAACCCTAATCTTAAAAAGATAGTTAAGGAAGAACTCTAGAAACTTCTAAATGTCAGATTCATCTACCCTATATCAGACAACGAGTGGGTTTCACCATTGGTTATAGTACCTAAGAATAATGGTAAATGGAAAGTGTGTGTGGACTATAGAACCCTGAATAAGGCCACGTAGAAGGATCATTTCCCTCTGCCATTTATTGATCAGGTTCTAGACAACCTATCTGGAATTTTTTTTTTCTTTTTCCTAGATGGATTTAGTGGTTATAACCAGATAAAAATTGCTCCATAGAACCAAGATAAGACCACCTTTACCATTCCTTGGGGTACATTTTCCTACAAGGTTCTCTGATTTGGTTTGTGTAATGCACCAACCACTTTTCAAAGAGTTGTGATTGGTATTTTCTCTGATATGGTGAATGACTGTATGGAATTATTTATGGATGAATTTACACCTTATGGTATTGATTTCAATGAAGCTTTGTTTAATCTGGAAAGAGTGCTCAAAAGATGTATACAGTCTCATCTTTCTCTAAGTACAGAAAAGTGTCATATGATGATGAGCGAAGGTGTGGTGCTAGGGCACTTCATTTCTATGCAGGAATTCAGGTAGACCTAACCAAAATCCAGGTAATTTTGGACATTCCAACCCCATCAACTCAGAAAGAGGTAAGAAGTTTTTTAGAGCATGTTGGATACTACAGGAGTTTCATTAAAAAAAAATCCAAACTTACCTCTCCCTTATTTTTTCTATTAACAAAAGATGTTGGCTTTCATTGGATTGATAATTGTGAACTGTCTTTTGCATATCTGAAATAGAAATTGTCCACAATTCCCATTTTGGAATTGGTTTCAGATGCCTCAGAAACTGCAATTGGTGTAGTACTTGGGCAAAAGGAGGACAAATATCCTTATGCTATCTACTATATCAGAAAGAACATGGCTCATGCTAAGTTAAATTATATAGTTACTGAAAGAGAATTATTGGAAGTAGTTTATGCGATCAATAATTCAGGCATTATATCACTGGTTATCCTACTTTTATGCATATTGACCATACAAAAATTAAATATTTGATGAATAAACCTATTACTAATGCCCGAGTAACAAGATGGTTGTTATTACTTCAAGAATTTGACATCACTATAGTAGATAGACCAGGAAAAGAAAATGTGGTTGTTGATTTTCTCTCAAGATTGCATATAAATGATGATAATTCACCAGTAGATGATTCCTTTCTAGATGAACATTTGTTTGCAGTATTTTCTCACTCATCTTGGTATGCATACATTGCTAATTATTTGGTTGCTGGGAAGGTACCTCCACATCTATCTCCAAGAAAAAGAAGGAAGATTATTTAGAAGAGTGCTCGGTATAGTTGGATAGAGGGATACCTTTTCTACACAGGCCTGGATAAAGAAATCAGGAGATGTGTGAGGGATGATGAAGTTTATGATCTTCTTAAATCTTTCCATGATGGCCCTTGTGGAGGTCATTTTGCCGATAAAAGGAATGGGCATAAAATTTTGAGGATGGGCTATTTCTGGCCCACAATATTTCAAGATGCAAAGAAATATGTCCAAGCCTGTGACAGTTGCCAATGCATGGGATCAGCCAAATCATAGGGATGAGATGCCTCTCCAGCCGCAAGTAGTGTTAGATCCTTTTGAGAGATGGGCCATGGATTTTATAGGGCCCATTAACCCACCTTCTAATCAAAAAGTCTATATATTGGTCCTCACAGATTACATGACCAAGTGGGTAGAGGAAAAAACACTCATCAGGGCCTTAGAAGAAGTTGTCTTATCATTCTTGTTTGAATATATCTTTGTTAGGTTTGGAGTTCCCAAAGAATTAGTAACTGATGGGGGACCCTCTTTCACATCACATAAGTTTGAATCCCTACTCAGTAAATACCATGTTTTGCATAAAACAACTTCTCCATACCATCCACAAGGTAATGGCCAGGTAGAAAGTACCAACAAAGTCATAGAAGCTATTCTTACTAAGAAAATGAGGGCACATCATAGCTATTGGTCTGACAGTTGCATGAATCTCTATGGGCTTATCGAACTACTTGGAGGAGCACAACTGGTTTTTCTCCTTATGAGCTGGTATATGGAAAGAGCCTTGTTTTTCCTATTGAATTCGAAATCAAAACTCTAAGAACTGCATCAGTAGTAAATCTTGACTTGACTATGGCACAGAAGGCCAGATTGCAGCAGCTCAATGAGTTAGATGAGAACCATTTGGACTCTATTCATCAAACCACAGTGATTCAACAACAGAGAACAAAGTGGCATGATCGAGTCATCAAGAAAAAAATGTTCAAAAAGGGATATTGGGCTCTGTTGTATGACTCATGCTTTAAATAATTTCATGGTAAGTTGTGTACACGATGGCTAGGAACTTACGAGGTTGACACTATTTTTCCCAATGGGACAGTCAGGTTGATCACTATTGATGGATCCAATACATAGTTGCATGTGAATGGTCATTGCTTGTACCTGTATCGACGTCCACTTTCCAAGACAGAATTTACATCCAGATGTACAATCGATACAGGTTATCAATTTTTGAAGGAAAAGGAGCTAGGTCCTTCCCCTTCTATACCTTAGAATTTTCCACTTTTGCAATAAAACCTTGTATATAAATAAATTCTGTGAAATTGAATTTTTCTATTCTTTTTTTCAAAAATGTTATGCTTCGTTAATAAATTCATCCTAGGAAGGTATCAGGCAGTTATTTGTGTGTAGATAGATTGAAGAACAACAAGTTAGATTACAACAAAAGGAGCAAAAGGATTAGTTTCTGGAAGTTGAAAAACTTCCTAAAAACTAAGTGATTCTGTGTTCGGCAGGATTACATGCTGTTAAACTTTTCATGCCATTAGACCATGTGTCATAACACCGTTTTCCGACCACATGACTGATTTCCATGTTGTTACACCAAATGTCATTAAACCATGTGTTGTAACGCTGTTTTCCGACCACATGACCGATTTCCATGTTGTTACACCATTTTGCCTTACATGTTGTTACACTCTTTTACGAAAAATTGGCTGATTTACATGCTGCTACACCTAATTCCACCATTCCGGCCAAAATATATGTCGATACACCTACTTCTATTATTCCTTTTGGATATTTTCTACACTGCTTCACCCATATTCTTTAGCATTTCTGCCATCTCTACATACGACAATATAGTTGTTTTGTCAAGATTTCCGCCATTTTTCATAATTATTGCATGCTCTCTTTGTTCCAAAAAGAGCCACTTCATTATTACTTGACTCCACATTTGTAGCCTTCTAGTTGTTCAACCACAGAAATGAATCCAATTATGCTCCATTTGTCATATCATCATTTCTCATGTTTCAGAACCATCTCTCATTATTACAGCTATTCCACATGGATCAAATGACAGTTGGATAGTGCAGTTACTCCGACAGATCTGTTCGTGCAATAAGTTATGAGGTACACTACTAATCCTACATGTCCAAGTGATATAGATATGAAAGCATGCTTTGATGCCTACCTGCCGATTTTCCTAAATTCGTTAAAACGTGAGCCAATCAGATTAGTTGGGGGGGAACAAAAAATCTACGTTGACCTAACATAAAAATCCCTTTTTATATTTCACCTCCGCCACTTTTCGACCATGCTTATTTTCATTGTGACACTGCGTTCTTTATGAAAATCCACATTCAGCCTTGCTCTGTTGATCAGAATCTGGACCAGGGGTCAAAATTTAGCCCAAAAATGAAAGTGTTTGGAATCGCCTAAAAAAAAAACAGGTGTGTAGCCCTCGTCGTTACGAACCCAACGCACTTCGAATGGGTTCAAACAGACATCGAATGAGTGAGATATCGTGATCTGTTCGATTTGCCAAACATGCAAAAAAAACGAATGTTGACTGTACAGTCCATACATGATGATGTGTTAGGGGTACGACCATCGACGTGGCAGGTGATGTGGCAAGTGTTGATGTGCCATTTTTGAGTTAGCAGTTTGGGTGAATCATTGGTGGACATGTGGCATATTTTTGTCAAATGGTTTGGTGCCATGTTGCCCAGCCGTGGGCTACCACATGGCACCATGTTAAGTTTGGGTGTTAAAAATTTATGAAGTCCGTGGGGATCGAACCCAAGACCTCCACTAGAATCCAAAGGTTTGGCAAGGGCTGCCTAGCCGACGCACCATGCAAATGTTTCTTAACACTATACCTTTTGCATTATATTTAAATTTAGTCTATGGTACATTTGGAGTAGGGTCCGGGCTAGGGCTTAGACCTAGCCCTCAATTTCTTTATGCTACCATATGACCCGAACACTATACATTTTGCGTGCGAGTTTTTAAATGGGCTTTAACCCACACGCCCTCCACTTGTCAAGCCCACAAGTGTTCATGCTAAGAGAGCCCCTTTTTGCATGGGAAACATGGCCACATGGCCCCATGTGCCCAACACCTCTAGGGTTAGGGGGCTAGGCTCCCTAACCATTCTACACTTTGGTGCATTTTGTGGAGAGGTGCAGATGTGTTGGGTTTAGGCACGGGAAATGCCCAGAAGCCAGGTTACTCACACACAGGTGCGAATTGGCGAACCAGAGACAACAAGCTTGAAGGAGGAAAATGGCAAGAGGCCTATCTTCTTCAGTTTTTGGCCAAATGAGGTGTCGAAAAGGCCCAGCTAGGGGTTTTTGGATGTTCTGATTCCATTGGCACTTTTTTCAAAGGCATTTGGAGACTTATTTTGTGAGTTTTACACCATTGAAGTTTCAGGGAGCTTAGGGCTCCCATTGATGGAGGCCATGCTCATATGAGCCCATCTCTGTTTTCTGTGACTGAATAGTCATTTTTGGCTAATTTTTATGCTTTGAACACATTGGGATAGGTTTCAGAGGCTTTTGAAGACTTTTACAGGTGTTTTTTCCACAAGAAATCTCAGGGAAACTCAAGGCCACATGTAGAAGAGGTCATGCCCGGATGAGCCATGGTCCGTTTTCAGAGTTCTATTAGTCATTTTTGGGGTTTTTATATATTCTGAACCCAATGGTACAATCAGTAAATCCATTGGAGTTGAGTAGAATCTTGTAAAATAATATTTGAAAAACTAATCCCAGAGAGCCTAGTCCATTGAAGGAGGCTCAAGGAGATGTAGTTGTAGTAGCCGTAAAAAAAAATACAAAATTTAATTCTAATTTAGCATATAATTCTTTCTTATACTAAAATAATTCAATCGCCAACATCTGAGCATATGATATTCGACAAGAAAATTAAAATTTTATCCACAGCATAAGAATTACTCAACAGATTAATTAAATTACCTCTCCCTGATGCTAATTCCCATGTCGATCTGGTTGTTCGTTCCTGAACTGTGTCAAACACTGCCCAAAACTGAGTTTCCACCCTGCCAACTAGGACAACTTCCTAGCTCCAGGATATCGTATGGATATCCTGGCCCCCGTGCCCAAAACCTCCAGCAAACCGATGCCCCCTGTACTGATCCTTTGCCCCACTCCCCAACTCAAACTCTCTCCAGCCAATTCCCAAATCCAAGAGAGCCCTCTCCCAAAAATACAAGTCCAATGATAATAATGCCCCAAATCTGTAAGCCTCCTCCGCTCATATCCTCCCTTCACCGCCCTTTCTCCTCATTTATTTCCTTATCTCTGCATTCATTACCTTATCCACATAGTTAATGCCCCTTATCCAATTATTTATTATTTTATCCTTTCGTATTTATTATCTTATCTTATCCCTCATTAATATATTATCCTTATATTTAATGTCCTATCCCTTCCCGAATACGTAAGTCTTTAACAAATTAAACTTATTAACCCCTTTAATTCTTTACTCAATTAATTAATGATTATTAATTAATAATTAATTAATCCTTGACAGACATGAACAAGTAATAAATAATAGTTAATTAGTTAATATTATTTAAGAAATAATTATTGTTTAGCTAACTTTTTAGGATAGTTAGATTATTAAATTAATTATAATTAATAATCCTATACATCTATTTAAGCAGGGTCGTTACATACACCCACCCTTCAGGAAACTTCGTCCCAAAGTTAAGGTATCTTATGGTACAAAGGAAAAGAAACATGGTTCACACATTCATAACAATTAACCGACACTATCAGTAAGTAAGTCAAGAAAACTCATACATACTAGTGTATATGTACAAGAAATGCATGTGTAGCTAGTACATACAAGTCTCGTGCATGTACTAATAATCAAAACTATCATCCTTTAGTAATTTATGTATGCATCCAATCCAGTCATCAAGACTAGTCTTTTATAAAAGACAACAACCAATCAATTGTTTGAGAAATTCTTTAATTACAATTATCCGTTTCAACAATTTTATTTAGACAACTGTGGTTTAGTTACGAAATTATGAATATTCATATATACACATTTCTTTTTTTTTTTTGAAGGGAAAACATTAAATTCTACCACAAGACATATCTCCATACCTTTTCAACTATTACTACTCATCCTTCCTCCCTAACCTACTTCCATATCCATTCATATCCTTCCTCTGCTAGACTATCTTGGAGTGTCAACTATATTGACCTAACTCCAAATAGAAACCATAAGGAGAAGTGTCGCTATCTCGACCAAACTTCCCTAGCAGGCATCTGATAGTCATCATCACACGTCTTGGGGAGAGTGAACTAACACCGTCCTCCCATGACTTCATGTTTCGGAGGATACACAGTGGGAAATGCCTCCACCCCTCCTAATCATAACTAGGGTCCACATCCTATAATGGAATATACAGTGGCACCATGTTGCTGGGGGTTTTGTCATCGTTTATTCAGTTTTGGGCAGTGTCATCACCTGAAATCATGCACTGGTCCACATATCATAGCAATGCATCCAAACCAATATAAATTCCAGATACAATATTCATACCATAGTGTTTCTTGGCTAGTGGTCATGATATCCACTTTCATCATCTTTATCCCTTGGCTATTTCATAGCCCATAACTTGCAGATTAGTCTGTAACACAAACTCATACACTTCTATGCATTATCATCATGTAATTGCATACTATCATCATGTAATTGCATACTATCATCATTTCAATTTGGTATCCCTGTACCGATAAATTAACATCAAAGTTTTCCAGTTAGAAATAGATCTCATAATATCCCATAATTCAATTTCGACACCCATTCATAAGATTATCATTTACCCAAAATAGATTTCATCATATCCAACATCATCCTAATAGCATGTAAACATTCATTGAATTCACATTCTCACAATATGTCGCATCATATACATCATCATCAATAACATTTAAACATTCGTAAAATTTACATTCACATAATAGATCACATTACATACATTATCATCAATAACATTTGAACATTCATAAAAGTTCATACATTTTAAGTGTAAGTGTATCACTTAATAGTTTCACTGTGAGTAGAAAATAAAGTATATAGGCCTCAGGTAATCCTAGTTGTCTAATTCAAAAGGTGGTGTTACACACACCCCACCTTCGAGAAACATGTTTTCGAGGTGGTCAAAATAGTGAGGGATAGTCTCGTCGTAATGTCTCAGCATCTTCCCAAGTAGCAGATCCTGGACTATACTTGTCCCACTGGACCTTAACTTGGTCTACCAGACGGTTTCTGAGCTGTCGGACTCTACGGTCCAATATGCGTAATGGTTCTACCGTGAGGGTTCCCAAATCCGATACCTACAATTCCTTCCAATTTAGTTTATGTGATTCATCAGCAACATAATGACGTAAAACAGATACATGAAATACATTATGAGTTTTATGCAAGTGGGGTGGTAGTACGAGACGATATGCAACGGGTCCAATTTTAGCTTGGATCTTGAATGGTCCTATAAATCGAGGTGACAACTTGGTCCCCTTCTCGAACCATATGGTACTCTTATTAGGCCTGATACGAATGAAGACCTGGTCTCCCACTTCATAACTTCGGTCGGTCCTGTGTGCATCCGCATAACTTTTTTGCCTATCCTGTGCTTCCTTTAGTCTCTTCCTAATCTGAATCACCTGTTCTTCCATCTCCTGAATCAATTCTGGCCCAACTGTTACTCAGTCTTCTAGTCTATCCCAACTCAATGGCATTCTGCATGGCCTCCCATACAAAGCTTCGTAGGGTGGCATTCCGATGGAGCTATGAAAACTGTTATTGTAGGCAAACTCTACCAAAGGTAGGTACTTCTCCCACTGCGTTTGATTATCCATTACATACATCCTAAGCATGTCTTCCATGACTTGATTTATTCTCTCAGTTTTCCCATCTGTTTCAAGATGATAAGTTGTGCTTAAGTTCAACTGAGTCCCCAACGCTGACTGTAAACTTGTCCAAAACCTAGAAGTGAATCTAGAGTCCCTATCTGAAATGATATTCTTAGGTATCCCGTGCAAATGGATAACCTCTCTTACAAACACACGTGCCACATCAGTGACATCGTAAGTGTCTTTAACCGGAATAAAATGAGCACTCTTGGTTAACTTATCCACTATCAAAAGAATGGCATTGTGTCTATGGGATGTGAGCGGCAACCCCACAACAAAATCCATAGAGATGACTTCCCATTTGGACATAGAAACATCATGTGGTTGTAGGAGGCCTGCCGGGTGATGGTGGTCGGCTTTCACTTGTTGACACTCCAGGCATTTGGTGACAAAATGGACTACATCGTGCTTCATGCCTACCCAGAGGAAGAGCTTCCTCATATCTGCGTACATCTTCTTCACACCCGGATGCACACAATAAAGTGCTCTATGGGCTTCCTTCAGTATGATGCTTCGAATATCCCCATTCTCAGGGATGTACATCCTTCCTCGATATCTTAACCATCTGTATGTTTCCAGACTATATCCTTCATACTTTGGATCTAAATACCTCCTGCTCTGGAGGTTTGAAGTAACCTTTAAATACCAACTGTCTCGTTGGAGTTGTGCCAGCACATGTTCCCTCAGATTGACCTTTAAGGTTACCAAGGAGAAGATACGTGGTCTCTTACTCAAGGCATCTATGACCACATTTTCTTTTCCCTTGATGTACGAAATGCCAAAATCGTACTCACTCATAAACTCACTCCAT
>JASDQU010883274.1:35457-48513 GCA_032191745.1 Picea mariana
CACCCCAGGAGAGTGCACCTTCTCTGTCACCTAGACAGTCCTTCGGCTGCCAGTCTCCCTTACCTTGGGTTACAGGAACAGACCGGACCAGAATTCTCTGGGCTCTAAGGCAGCTACAGGGATTCCTTCCAGGAGTCCTCTTCTTCCCCTGCGCACTCCCTCACCTGGAGGGGTCATTCACAGGCCAACAAGCCTCACGCAGTCCAGTGCTGCGCAATCACATCAATCCACGTGAAAACACAGACAAGGCTTCCCAAAAGGTTTGGTTGTCCCAGGATGATCTCACGGGATGATTTTCGGAACAGAGGCTCCACGCACAGGCTAGCTCAGCTTTTCCAAAACAACCAGGGATTCTTCTACTTGAGTTTAACACAGGCTGAATGCACACACATGTTTTATTAGAGACACGGGTTACTCAGAGTCGGACACAGACTCCACGGCTCTGAACATGGTGTACACGATTTCATCCGGACCAAACACAGGCTTTACGGCTTCCAGAGATAAAACCAGGGTATTCTGGCAGACGACGTACCAGTTCCCCGCACAGAGGTTCGGGTTCGAATGGAGGAAGATCCCCCCTCACGGTTCAGCTCGGCATTTATATTTTCATGCACCAGGGTCGACACTTGTCACCTTGGGAACTGCATGTGTTCCATCCGTACGCCGCTCTCCCACCACTTGGGAAATCACGGGCCCTTCCAAAGGACTTAGGTTAACATAATGTGCACATGGATTTTTAGGAATAATAATAAAATATTATTCCAGGCCTAAGCCCCCTAGGCTTAGCCCCTAGGCTCCTTACTCAGCCCTTTTCCCACCTTCCAGCCCCTAGTTCCTTGCCCACTCTGTGGACACTCAGTCCCCCATCACTCTTTCATCGTGGACGGTCTGCACTGGTGGTATTTATATTTTATTAATTGACCTGCATACATACAAGTACATCAACAGGCTCCTGGCCTTCAGCACTTAGGCTCCCTGGCCTAACAAAACTCATAAGCCTACAGCTTATTCAAAACTTGGCTCACCAGCCTATAGAACATATTTACAATTCTTTGCATATAACATGATCTGCAACGGGGTTCGGCCTTGGGGACACTACATAATAGGTGGGGTTTTTCCTAACATCAGTTTAGAGAAATATCCCACTACGTGTACTATGATGGGGTCCATAGGTTTCTTTCTAGGTCATTTGATACAGAGGTCTCTCACATTCTTCACATAAATAGGGACATCCCTAATCGCTTGCAATAGTGGAATTTTAACATGCAAATTCTACAATTCTCCTAAGAGATTGAAGGATGGTAATTCCATAGTTTTGGTAATTTATAGTCTTTCAGGGAATGGGGGATTTGCTAATTCTATGATTGGTTGGTCAATTTCTTCTATATCAGCAGATGGTTTTTCCCCTGATTCCTTGTCTGATTCTGAAGACGGAGCATATTCAATTATTGGCTTGACTATTCTCCCCGATCTCAATTTTATCTCATCATAAGGCATAAGAGTAATAGATAGAGCTGGCACATTGTGTATATCAATATTCTGAACGACCTTATTATTTGGATTTGGGTTAGGTTGCACAGGCATATGAGGTCACAAGGGAGGATTGTTCTGTGGGGCATTGGGAGGTAATTGCAGTTGTTGCTGCTGGTACTAAGGTTGGAACTGTTGTTGATAGGGGTTTGGTTGGTGGTGGTTTTGATAAATAGGTTATTTTTGAGGGCTTCTCCAATATGGGTTCCATTTCCCATGGTAAATTTGTTGTTGGGGCATAGGTAACCATGCATTAGGATCCTGATAAGGAGGGGGAATCTGATTTGGAGAGGGGGCATTTAATTGGCCATATTGAAGCTAGTTGTTCACATTATTCCAATAATCATGTGTTGCAGGAGAGAATTCAGGGTTTGTACCTTGACCTCATGGTTTCCATTGTCTCCTCTGTGTAATTATATAGGCAGCCTATTCTTCCTCATTAGTCTCCTTCATTGATTCTTTTACACCTAGTAAGGAGGGACATTTGTCAGTGGGATGATCCAATTCACAAATAAGACATACCTGAACATTGTTCAATGGGAACTCCCTTTTTGAATGTTTGTCTCTACACTTTGGACAGAAAATGGACAATGCCTTTTCTGCTTCTACTTGTTTCTGTTTAATCTGCAGAGTATCAATTTGTGAAGAAAAAGAGTAAATCATGTCTATTTTGAAGTCTTCTAACAGATTACCTATTTATGCTCTTGTTGCCCCTCCATTGGCTGATTTATGTACCCTTAAAAAAGTGGTATCCCTGGTAGCTGACTTATTCCTTGTAGATCCTCGAGAGCATCTCTTACAAAGATTTACAATGTCATCATAGGATTCCTTAGATATATCTCCCTTTCCCAGCATATTCAACATATCTAAACAATCATATCTAACTCGTTTTAGCAAAATAGTTTTCAGAATGTCCTTACTCACCTCCAGATGTCCAAACCTTTGTAGATTATACTGGAGTCACTCCACAAAATCTTCAAGGGTCTCATCCTCCTTCTGAGACATTTTGAACAATTCCTCTCTTTGTTCCCTTTTTCGGAAGTAGTCTTGGTACTTGTTCAGGAAAATCTCCCTCATTTGTCCCCATGTTGAAATATTCTCTCCTCCAACTCTCATGAACCATCTTAATGCATTACCCTTCAATGTAGTTGGAAACAATTGAAGCTTCTGCGCAATGGTAGTGTAGTCATAACTTCTACACAGGATATCAAATTCAAATAGAAATGCATATGGATCCTTTGTAGATAATCCATGAAAATTTGGCAGAGCTGAGAGAGGTATGTTTTTCATAGGATCCATCCCTCGTGTGGGAATATCAAAAATAGGAAAGACCACGGTAGAGATTGTATTTTCATCATTTGCCTGATCTTCGTTGTTTGGTGGATTCTCATGGTGGAATTCTTCTTCATTGTCTGCTTGATTTTCCATATGTTCTCTTTCTCTCCACTCAATATGACAATGTCCCACTCTTCTTTAGCGACTATCTATCCATTGATCTGATAAACCGCTTCTTCTGGATTTTCCCTATTCCGAACTACACTTCCTTGATCTTCAATATTCTCCAGTGTTGCTTGTTGATTTTTTGGTGACATATCTTCAGCTTCAGCCCCTGATGAAAATGATGTCTCAAAATGGGGTAATTCTGATGACTGAGGAATATGTCTTCTTGGAGGATTTGAAGGGTGAAAGATAGATCCTGAAGAAGAATTTGCTCTAGCTATAATGTCATCAACAAAGGTTGGCCTTCCCAGTGTAGGGTTCCTTCCTCCACGTCCTTTGGTACCTGTAGGGTTGGTATTTTTGGGGATACGTCCTCTTGTTCTTTGATTCATGCAGACTAATCATTCCTAAGAAAATAAAACTAATGTGCTTACAAGAATCTCTAATTATCTTCCTCGGCAACGGCGCCAAAATGTCGGGCACTTTAATTGTCTAAATAAATAGATAATTAAGGTGTTCAATATAAATTGTCAAACCCACAGAATTTTTTTTATTGCAAGATAATTGTGCACAATCTATGCTATATTGGTGAAAGAAAACACAAATCAAGTTGCAGTATTGAAAGAAACAGCTCTGAAAACTGAACAATAACACAAGTTGTTGACACAACTGGAGTTCTAATCTACTGTTGCAGAATTGGAATCACACTTGCATAATTGAAATCTAAATTGATGAGTGTATAAGAATCCTGGATTATCTGTTTTATTTTAATTTTTTGCTTTATTCTTGAAGAAGGGAATTATGTGCTTATTGTCGAAGGGAAACCTACTTAATTGCAGAAAGGGAATTCACACTTTTCTTTTGCTTGAAAACCGAGATTTAATCTAATACCAAAAAAGGGCAAACAAATCTCCAGCAGTATTCAACAATTCACTCTAACTTCTCATGAGACTCGTTGATGCACATTTAACAGGAAAGAACTGAACTGTAACAAAAAATGTATTCTTAGAAATGTTAAATAGATAAATCATTCAAATCAAAGCAGTTAATCTGAAACATAAAAACATCAAAACAGAGGGGAGTTTGTGAGGAAGGTGGGCCCTTTCCTTCTCACTGAATCCACTCGAAAATAGGCTACAGTAGGTTAAAGAAACTCAATGCACTTCTTTATTGATTCGCAAAAAGGGTTCAGATACAATATGATTTTTCTTCACTCTCTGTTCCACAGCTATATTTCGGTGCCAATGATTACAAAAGCTCTGTTATTTAAAGACAGAGTCATCCAATTAAAATAGACTTAGAACAGATTTTGAAATCTCATATTCTCAAGCTATTCATAAGATACAATAGATCTGTCATCATCACGAAATCTGGAGAAAGAATCAGCGTGAGCCAAAATGTGTGACAACAGAGGATCAATCTTCAAGATTCGGCTTTCAGGATTGGTGGTCATCTGTTGCAGTGAGTGTAACAACTTTTAGGATTGGTGCACATCTGTTGCAGTCGGTGTAACAACTTCCAGGATTGGCGGGCGTCTGTTGCAGCAAGTGTAACAACTTCCAGGAAAGGTGCACATTTGTTGTAGTCATGTAACAACATGCAGGACTAGCGCACAACTGTAATAATTGGTATAACAACAACGATCTTTCTTCAAGTCTTGGTTGTTCTACACATTTTGGTCATTAGTTGTACATTTATGGGTAAAATATGAGAAATACTACGAATCAAATGTGTTAAGTAAATAATAATATCAAAGCAGTATCAATGATTCATACCTTGGGAAAAAGGGTCTTTGCAAGCATTAAAGTAGGCATTTAGCATAGAAATGATAAGGTTGAAAAGGCAAAAGATATAGTGAAAAGGGACATTTCTGGGTCCTAACACACCTATAAACCTCCCCCCCACACCTCACATCCCACCCCCAACACCTACAATATGTTGACTTTATTTTTTACAATTTTAAAGCCATCTTTATGAATGAATGTGATAAGATATTTGTCCACAAGGTGAAGCCCCCATGCTACCAACTATATTCATCAAATCTTCTTCATCTTGTTTGACTGTCACTTCTTATTTATTGCATTCCTCCTTGATTCTCTCTTTTATCTTCCAAAGCCTATGCTTCCTCCATGGTACCATTTCCTATTTACTTTCCTACTTATTCTAGCCCCATCCCAAGTCAGCCCCATGTGAAAGGACTTATGTTGTATCCATAGTTATCAGGTTGAAGGGCATATCATGTTCCTCCATCATGAATATATTCACCCACATAACAATATCCTTTACCAATCTCCTGCGAGCTCTCCTCCTAAGCTACTCTTTTTGTTTTGAAAAATATTGGTTTAGTTCTACTGCAAACTCAATGATATTACCTTTTATTGTCTTCTTTACCCAAAATTCAACATATTTTTCCACCTCATGGTTGAATATCTACAGTGCAACCAGATTCTATGTATTTCATTAGGTCCCCCTCTTCCTCTTCTAGGATGGTTTCGTATTATATATTAGTTTCTTCAACCACTCAAAGAGTACCATCAAGAAATCCACCCAAAATACCTCTTAACTATCATGGTCATCATGCATCCATCGAGCCCAATTACCCTTAATATGAATTTTCTAAAATAAATTGACTTACTGGGACTTTCATTCCTCTACGTAACTTTGGGTCAATTCGCTAGTAATGATGTTAGAATGCCATTCACATGAAAAAGGGTCCCAAAAAAGGAACCATCTATTGGCTCAATTTCATACCATGGTCCACATAGGTGTACAACAAGGGGGTATGTTGTAGTCTAAGCGATAGCATAATCAATCCGTAAGAGGGGGAAGGTCTCACCCAAAGTATTATGCCGAGAATAAATAATATATGAGGATTTCACAACATGATTGTTGTAACTAACCTTCACTGCATCAAACTAGGTTTTCCTACCTACTATGCAGTCCATTGTTCATCAAGGAACAAATCATTCCAATATATCAACAAACCATCATCATTAATAACATGCACATCTAGATTAAATAGTATTCTTCACTTAGTATAGATGCATAATAAGAATAAAACACATTGAATCACCATATGAGAGGATAACAACAACAATTTGGAACCATGACCTCAATCCATTAAGATTTAGCACAATCCCATATATTCTCAAAACTTGATAGAGTAGGACTTACACATAACATATTATAGGGAAAATGCCACTTGTCTACCTAAACAACACCATTGCAAAAGCATATACTAGCTGGACATTCAATATTTTAACATTAGTTAAACATTCACGGGCAGGGAAACATTAACTAGTTGAACAATTTAACATTAGTTGCAACTCTTTGTCTTTCTAGTTTATATCATCCGCTAGTTCTACTACCATCTATCACTTTAATTGAGCCTACCTTTGGGTGGAAAAATCCATCAACCCATAATTTGAAATAGTTATTTAATCAAGATCCAACTAAGCACTTGGCTAATACAAAACTCAATCTTGACTACGTTGCATAGGAAACAATCAATCAGATCATGGACACAGAGATCCTACCAATAGAACATCCAATTCTATTTTTTTTTCAAAGCATGATTTCTTCTTCACCAAAGCAAGTGTCTCACCAAGAGTTAGATACGATAGAAGTTTCCCCATTTAATGGAGGAATTTGATGAAATGGGAACCATTGATTTCTAAAGGGGGATATTGTTCCACATGGGTACTTGCGGCCACCCACCTATTCCACTCATTTAGAATGGTTCCACATCTTTAACATAGTTTTTCAAATCCAAAAATTTTGACGTGTTTTTTTGTCATTTCCCTTATGATTTTCGTAGTTGACATAGGCCACACAATCAAAGAATATGTGGCTTTCCAAACTCATAGATCATGGATTAAGCTTTGTAACCATACAAGAAATTCTTTAAATGGAGTTTGTATGTAAAATTTGAGCCCCTAAGAAGTTGATGTATCAACTAGCCTCCTTAAGGCCCACATTCCTTTTTCCACATCATCTTATAGAATTAAGGTGTTGTATCTTTAGAGTTTTTCCATCCTAAGGAATCATAATTCATGTCAAAGGGAAATTTCGATCTCTTATAATGTCTTCTTCTAAATAAGCATAACCAACACATCTCTCTTCAAAAATAATCTACCACCATTCTAGATACTTTGTAGTGCTTTGCATTTTATAGTATTTTCTTATTTCATTCATTAATAAAATTTTGGTTACTATATTATTTTACTGTCTCCAATATCTCTATGTTTCTTTTTTATATTTTTCCTTCATTATATTCCCTACATAATCTAAATTATAAAAGTAAGCATTGACATAAAAAAAAAAAAACAATTATGTATCCTTATGTTTTAATAAATGCTTTCAATACTAAATTATTTGCTTAAACATATCTGAACAAAACAAGAAGTAAATTAGATTTAATAGCATTTGCATAACTTTTTCTAATCACTTTTATTATTTCATTATTATAATTTAGTATTACACACATTCACATGAAAGGCATATGCATAAGTGCTACCTAATTTTTTGCACAATTGTTACAGTTCATAGTGTATTGTAAGACATAAGCATACGAAAAATAATCGTGTGGACACAAACAATATGATAATTTGTATTGGGGTGAATGATACTTTATATTAGGATGAATGATACATTGTAAACTTTAAGAGCAAAGAAATTGGTAAATAATTCTTTCAAAATTTGGCTAAAAACTATAAATTACAATATCTCTATTGATAACAATGATACAATATAAATTTTTATTTGGAATTGGTTAACATTGTGAAAATCAATCGCTAAAAATATATATACAACTTTGTTACAATAGCTTTATTATTATGTGTAACGCTCAAAAACTCAAATAAAAAATTGTACAATTAAAGTCTTAATTTAGAAATCCTTACATTATTAGCATAACCAAAACATCATAATAATACACCATAATTGAGATGTGATTTTTTAATAAATTTTAATTATAACAATTTTAAATTATTATCATAATCAAAACAATAACAATAATACAAAATAATTGAGATGTGATTTTTTAATAAATTTTAATTATAATCATTTTAAATTAAATTAAAATTTTATTAGCATAACTAAAACATCATAATAATACACCATAATTGACATGTGATTTTTTAATAAATTTTAATTATAACAATTTTAAATTATTGGCATAACCAAAACAATAACAATAATACAAAATAATTGAGATGTGATTTTTTAATAAATTTTAATTACAATCATTTTAAATTAAATTAATTTAAATTTGTATTATAGATATGTTGTTATGTTGTCATATGACTTAATGTTTATGTTTAGATGTTGATTTAAAAAATAAATATAACTAATATTATATATTAATTAAATAGAAATAATATATATAAAAGAAAAAGATTATATATATATATATATATATATATATATATATATATATATATATATATATATATATAAATTGTTATTAAAAATAAAAATAAAAATATTTAAAATTTATACAATTAAAAAATTATAAATATGATATTTATATAAAAATATTGTCATTCTTCTTTTTAATGTGTTTAAATCAATGTTGTACGAGTTTTTGAAATGTGGGAATGTGGAGAAAGTGGATAGAGTGTCGAGAATTGGGGAGCGGCAATAATATATATTAAAAAAATATAAAAAATATTTTAGATTACAATGTATAGAGATATTGATACATTTTAAATCTTATTTCAATAAAATTGAAAATGAATTGAGGGAAATGTTTGTCCTTTTACAACAACTGCAATATTAAAATTACTAATTTAATTCGTGCTAATAATTTTATAAATATATTTAACACAATAATGAAACTTTAATATACATAATATTCCATTAGAAAATGAGAAACAAAATTGAAAATATATATATACAATTTTAACATTTTTTTTAAATTAAATTTTGCATATATAAACTTTAAACATCTTTGTAATTTTGAAGTATTATTCTTTTTATTGAAAAAAACAAAATAGTACTACTCTTCTAATATGAAAATACAATAAAAGTCAATGATATAGTTGGTTGATATCAACTACAGAGTGGAACAAATGCTTGTTGTGGATAGGGTATTGATTTATTTGACTTTCATGTTTAGTTTGGGCTTGAAGGAAAACATAAATGCATTAAAAGTTTTTCATATCTACAACTATAAAGTGAGAATTATTAAGTTTTTTTACTTTACTAATTTTTGAGATAATAAATATAATGAAAATATTTGTAAGAAATTGTGTATTTGTAATAAAGGAATAAATATATTTACATTTTAATTTAATATAATTCTAATTTAAAGCTCTTATTTTAGGATACTAGTTCTCAAGCTCTCATTTCTTTGATGTTGAAGCTCCCAAAAAGCTCTCAAGTTTCCAAAAGAGTTCCCAGCCAATTAGAGACGTTCCCAACTAGTTCTCAAACTCCCAAACTTAAAAAACTTAGAAACTAGATATTGAAAATACTGGTGTTTCCCGTTCAACTATAGTTTAAACCCATTTAAAATAATTTAAAAATTTACAATTTAAAATACTTATTCGGAGATAAATAAAAAGTTAAAATAAATTTCATCTAACAATCCACTGCTTTTTCGCTCGTTTAATGAACACCTTCATCACTAAAGTAATTCGGGGAAAGCCCTAATAGAAATGGCGCGCAGTTCATTTGGATTAAGTGATTTTGTTCTCCTCAGAAATTGAAATCTTTGGATCAGTTCCAAACCTCCGCCATGGCCGGATGAGCTCTGGGGAGCAGTTTGGCCGGATGAGCTCTGGAGAGGAGTTTGTGCGGGTATTCTAGAACAGTCCCATTTCCATCGCACCATGTAAAACAATAACACTATCACGGATACCAATCCTGCTACGACGAAGAGACCCCAGAAGTTGTATGCGTGAATTTGGATGTCGGATCCCGACACGGAATCTCCACTACAATCATGATCATAATAGGGCAACGATTCTTTTTGAATTGTATTGAGTGTTCCGTCGTCTGATATTTGGAGTATTCTGGTAGAAATGTTCTCCACCAGTTGATCATACTTGTGATGAAACACCTACCCAGAAACAGCCCATCAGTATGAAAAACGGTAAAAAACCGAAAAGAAAAGAAAAAATGGTCATTAATAGAAATTTTGATTGATGGTTGACTGCTTTAAACCGAAATCAAATCACAGGACCATCCATGAATCACTTACAAATCCCCAATTTTTGGTGATGAACGTTTGGCCAACAAAGGTGAGAGTATTGCAATGCTTTGCCACTAGCGATTGCATGCATGGACGTTCCTCTATGATGGCACCCACCTCACCACTAAACAAAGCTTTATAATAATCTGCTTCTGTGTTCAGAGGTATTAATCTCCGCTTATCAATTCTGAAACTGCCTGTCAAATAGTTTTCAACATAGGATCCTCTCTGGTATCCAATTTTTATGTCCTGTCTAGCCACCACACTGTTGACATCATTAAGGGTAGGTTCTAAATGCGGAGCTGTCAGAATAGCCGATAAATTTGCTGTATAGCACGAATACAGAATTCCAATAATAAAAAGCCAGACCACAACCACTATGCGCCCCATGACTGTCCGGACATCATCTGCTCATGGCAATTCAATATTATTCCTATCATAAGCTTTATTAGCCTACTCCCACAGAAAAAGACAAAGCACAATCATAAAATTTGTGATATGGAAAGAGACCAACATACTCTGATTTGTGAACAAAGTAGAAAAACCGAACCTGCGCTGACACAAAGATTGCCATACTCACAATGCTATTCAAGTAAGGGGCGGGGATTGGATTCCCTGTATAGTTTGCTTTGATAATTGCAGTAGAAACAATTATGATGAAACAGGCCATGCCCATCAAAGTTTTTTAACAATTATGATGAAACAGGCCATGCCCATCAAAGTTTTTTCTTACCATAATATGCTTCCAAAGTGCCTGCTAGGGTTCGACCTCTCGAACTGTGGATGTTTTTTGCGTTCTAATAGATAGATCGCCAAACCCCCAATAATGAAGAACCCAACTGTTAGTACCCACATTCCAGGTGTGAAAGGCTTCAAGAAAGCAAATCCAGAACTAATGTGATCGTCCTTCAGTCGAACTACTACCAGTAGCCCAGAATCCATGAATGGTTGTGTAAACAGTACTTCTTTGGAACGGTTTGCTGTGATGGTCACGTCTCCTACAACTGCGTCAAATTTCTGCGTTAACATCCATAAAATAAAACGTCAGTTAATGAAAGATCTCTTAATATTTGAGTGATGGATTTTGCTGTTGATGCGGCTATTACTAACAGAAAGAACAGCAGTTTTATAAAAATAAATATATCTATATATATATATATACCTCTTGTACAATTTTTTGAATAAGATCATCATCGTAGTTAGGCTCAATAATTCCATCTCCAACTGGGATGTAACGGACGGAATAATTCAGTGTTTCAATGGCCGCTTCAAACACCTTCACGCAGAATCCACCAACAGTAAAGTTTGCTCCGTTCTTTTCTACTGAGACAAACTCAGTGAACATCGTCTTCCAAGGTACGCCTACTGTCAGTATTCTTGTGGCTGGAGAAGTCACAGAAGAAGAAGATGGTGTGATTTGATTTTGTTGTGCATGAATATTCTGATAAAACGTATGCATGCTAATTATAAAAACAAGGGTCGACACAAGAAAAGCGTTCAATCCCACCGCCCCCATTGTGAGAGTTCACTCCGGGAATCTATAAATCAGGACTTGAGTGTTCCAAAATAAATAACCTTAGGTTGGGTGGATCAGTCAACGATTTGTGGACATCTTGGAGAGCTGAGAACACAAACTTGAGATGAAAATTCTCAGGTCGGTCAACGATTTGTAGACATCTTGGAGAGCCGAGAACACAAACTTGAGATGAAAATTCTCAGGCTCGTGGATTTGATTGCCAAGATGTATACGTTTGGAGTGTATCGGAAACAGCGTTCGTTTAGTGGATGCCTTACACAAGACAAAGTCCACAACCAAGACTTCTTGTACAAGAAACCACAAAGATATTTACAACCTCACTTAAAACAAAGTTGGTAAATTTAGAAAATGGAGAGTAGGTATATCTTCACACACAAAACTCTATTATTATTATTATTATTATATATATGATAAAAAGTACACATTTATTCATAGTTATAATTTTATTATATAGAGTTATTAAGATTTAATTATTTTCTTAATTTAGGTGGTGTAGTTGAGAGAATATTTCAACAAACAACAACTCAATTTTATTACATTAATGGAAGCATATCTCCAAATCCCTTTCTTGATAGTTACATCACTAGAAATGGTTTTTAAACTAACTTTGTCCACTTATGAAATCTAGTAGAGTGAGCTCCATCACACAACCATTCATTTTGATATACTATTTAATCCATTGAAAATAAGATTGCTCCATACCAGAAAACCATTGTAAATTACTATAGACATGACCAATGGTAGTGTTCATGGGCACCGCGTTCACTAAGAACCTCAAGCTTCTGTTCTAAAAAAGTATGAGAGGTTCTTCATTCCTCCAAATTATGGAATAAACACTACGAATAACAATGGTAAAAACTGCTATAATAATATGATAGATTAATATTTGAACTCCACCCTCCATAAAGAGAAAAACTTCTTCCAATCCTCTCAACACTGAAAATATATCGCATTCACAAACCTGAATCCCTGACAACTACTGGAAGAAATGTATGGTGATGGCCATAACTAGTGAGGCTGCTATTTCCTCTGCAAAATATCACAGAATCGAAGCCTCACCATCATGGAATCTATGCTCACGTCAATCAGTCGAATTTCATTTGAACATTTGGTGTCCTTCGAATATTTTCTGGCATATCCTGGCGTTCTTTTGGTGGCCTCTCTCAGTTAGGTTGTAGTGTTTCCTGCTTAAATTTTCAACAAAAGGTGGCTTCCATTCAGGTATTTCACTTCAATCATCAAGGGACAATCTCCTCACTCTATAGAATTAGAAAAGGTGACTTCATATGAGCAGGAAAACAGAGTCTCATCAAACATTGAATCACAAACGACAACACCATAACAACACACAGTA
>JASDQU010883275.1:8403-18452 GCA_032191745.1 Picea mariana
GTGTTAGGCTAAGTGACGCAGACCCCCGACCCTTGGGCCAGAATCCGCTATAGGATCGTTCTATCCTTTAGATCTGCAGAAACGAAATGGTTCTTTGGACCTTCCTTGAGACCTCACAAACCCGATCCATAGGTCCTTCGGAAAATCCACCTGTGCGAACAAGCACTAAGGATGAGCTTCACCCTCACATGACCACAACTGGCCTTGGCACAAGCGCCTTTCGCAACTTCCCAACTCGTGATTTCGTGAGTCAAACCTCTCGACTCCTCTTCCTCCAATCTCCGATACCTAAGTTTGACAATACGAGTATAGCCCTTCCTTGCTAGCACCCTCCACGTGTAATCGTCAGCTAGGGCTAAGTGCTAGTGCCTCTTTCTACTCATGACCTTGCAAGTTAAAGGATTGAACCTTGACACTCCACCTTTGCGAAACCCCAAGAAGTGATAGTTGACTTCCCTTTCGCACTTCTCACAACTCGCAACTTCACGAGTTGAGTTGTTGAGCTCTCCTGCTTCTTCTTTGGGAATCCACGAGACGTGATAAGTCAACAGAAGGTTGAATCCTGCCCAGGCGACAAGTGTCCACCTATTAACCACGCGGTCCCCACCTGATGGATATGCCACATGTTCACATGAGCCTTGGCTCTCGGCACTTCGCGACTTCTATAGTCGAAAGTGACTCCTCTCAACCTCCGAACCCCCGAATGCACGATATGGCAAAGGTTCTAATCCAACGGTCCTCCAGTGACCTAGATCCAACGGTTGTCCCTGCTCCTCGCTACTCGAAGCTTCATGAAATCAAGAGCTTGGTCTGCCCTTTCCAAACCTCTGAACTCCGAATCCACGAGATAACCCAATGGTCTCTTGAACTCCCTAATCACTGCCACGCGTCCTCCATAGATGGACGGTCCTGATCACTTCGGGACTTCACAAGTCGTGAAGTCAAAAGACTTCCCTATTCATCTCTCTGATGCCAAATCCCCGAGATATGAGGATCTCGTGACACACGTCCTCCTAGATGGACGGCTCTGGTTTCTTCAGGACTTTGTGACCCATGACCTCTAATCTTCCGATCTCCTATCCTCTAAACCTCCGAAATTCTGAACCCTGAAATTTCAATGCCTCTGTCGTTTCGGGACTTTTCAGGTTCTCTCCTCTGCTTGCGAGGGTTTAACCCTCATGCTCCTTTCAACATATCCGATGGATATCGGTTATATGAGCTAGATCTGATGGCCCAGATCTACTCTTTTCCACTGTGCTCTCCTACTGCTTCTTGGACGTGAAATTTCCAACGGTCTAGATCTTATCCTCGTCTGATCTGACGGCAGTTGCACTTCCCTCCTTATGAGCACTCTATTTCTTCCCAAACCTTGGAAGAATTCAACGTATCAAAGACCTCAGCCTTTGCTCCTGCTGCTACAAAGCCTGTGACTTCGACTTTTGTCTGCATTCTTGAAGATGCTTTCCCTCCTGAGCTTCGGGACTGTGAAACCTTGAAGGGTTTCTCCGATTTCCTGCACGCCTTGCAGCTATTGCTTTGTGCACAAAGGCACGATCTCTCCCAAGCTTTGTCTTCCTTGAATCCTTAAAGGATTCTTCATCTTATGTGCTCCTTGCAGAGTCTTTGCACACGACAGTGCTATTTGTCCTGAGCTTTGTCTACTGCTCAGACCTCTAAAGTCTCTGTCCCTTTCTCTCCCCCAGATGGAGAATCTGATGCCCTCTTGGCAGTCTCTTGCTCAAGCAACTCCTTGTTGAGTCTGCAAGGTATTCAACAACCCTGTGAAGGTCCTATCCCTTGGATGCTTCTCTGTCCCAGAACTCAAAAGAGTTCTTTCTTGTGCTCTCTCTCTGCACACCAACTCAATTCCTTCCTGGCAGAGTCTCTCTTCTGTAAACTTGTCTTCCTTTCTGAACTCAAACCAGAGTTCTGTTGTGCACTCTAGCACCTGCTCAATTCCCTTCTGGCAGAGCTTCTAGAATCCTTAGTGATTCTGATTTCCTCCTTGAACCCACGATGGATTTCTTCCTCAATGCAACCCATGCATCTGTTCAATGCCCTCCTGGCAGAGATTCTACAGAACTCCTCAGAGATTATGTCTTCCTCTGTGCCTTTCCTCTGCACAGTCATGTCTCCAAGGTGTTCAGCAACCTTGATATCCTTCCCTAAGTTTAAGACTTCAGCTGGTGTGCTCTCCTAGCACGTCTTTGTCCAAATTCCACAGAATTGGAAATGCACTCTATGCACTGGCTCTCAGAACCCGTAGTGTTCTATCACACCCTCTTGGCATGAAGCCACAAAGAAACTTAAGTCTAAAATCAAAGAACTCAATAGATAGCAGAACCTATTTGTCCCTACAAATGCATACCTAATCATACATCTACAACATATAAAGAACACACATAAAGACATTCATCAACATACATAGAATAACATCCAGGAAAAACTGCTCTAATTGTATTAGTGTAAATGCCTCTTTTTACAATGTGTTCGAGCTCAGACTTTTACAAAGTCTCAACTCCTTCTCTCTTCTCTTCTCTACGCTAATTCTCAATACCAATTCCAAAATAAGATCCTAGATCTTTTACATGAGAGGGCTCTTCGAGCTCTTCCCTCCATCCTCACTAAATCTCATTCAATTACATTAAATTTACATTGAATGGGTTGTCTAGTCCAGATCAGATCTAGATCCTAGCCTTACAACCATTAAAGGCTACTTCTACCTAATGCCTGCTTAAAGGCATGGCTCTATGGCTCCACGACCTTACATACATTAATTACATTGAAATCAAATTCAAAATGTGAGGATTGGCGCCTCTCTTCCTTGAATGCATGATTTGAATGCGCTGAGTGGGCTGGTTGGTTGGCGCATGGCTGGCTTGGGAGCGATGCTCCTGCATCATACTCCTCTACTATGAAAATTCATGAACTCCTTCTCATGAGCTCTCCAGCACTGCTGTTGAAATCCTCTTGGATCCCAAACAGTTCTCTAGAGTTGTACCTCTGCTCCATCTCTTTGTTGTTCTTGTTGTTGCCTCCCTTATAGTCTCTCTACTGTTCAGCTTCCCTCTGCTGATCTCCTCTGCTGATTGGATCATCAGTTCTCTGATCTCATCGATCACCTCATCCAGTTGTTGTCCTGCCTAGCTCTATGCATGTAGTCTCCTCTGCTACAATTTTTTTCTGCAAATGGGCAGATCATCATGACCTCCCATGTCATTTTCTCCATCTCTTGTGGCCTTGATTTGCCACCCTGCTATATATTCTTCTCCTGCAGTTCTATCACTGAACTATTGTTCAGCTTCCTCCTTTGACAGAGTTGTTGCTGCCATTTCTCCTACCGGTGTATCTCCAACTCTCTCCAGCTGCTCCTCAGACTGGAATTCACCTTCATCTGCTTCCAACTTGATCTGTTGGATGTGCATGCCTTGCACCTTCACCCTTCTTTCCAGGGCTTCAATCTCTTCACACAGATCAACAAAACTCATGTTGTCTATCTCCTCTTCTTTTTCTCCCGCTGCAAGCTTCAGTGCTGCAGTCATTTCAACTTCCTGGCTAAAAATTTTGAGCCACTCCTCAGAATGCTCATTTCCTTCTTCTGCTTGGGTAGCTTTTGATATCTGCTCCAATTCTTCTTCCATGACAGTCTTTGCTAGATATCTTTCTTCTGTTGTTGCTTCAGCAACACAAACCTTTGCCTCCCTTGGGAGATGTGGAAAGAATATTCCAATTCCCCCAATCATCAAAAGATTCCTTTGATCTTCCTTCTCTGTCAGTTGTCCTTTCTTATATGAACTCAGCTCTGAGCTCATCTTCTCTCCCTTGCCCACTTGGCAATATGGGATTTCTTCTCTACTTCCCTCTTGGCAGTCTATGAGACCCTCAAATCTCATCTTATTTCCCTCTTGGAAACCTGAACTTTCGTTCCTTTCTTCTTAACAGTCTATGAGATCCTGCAGCAATATCATCTCATTTCCCTCCTGGAAATATGAAATTTCCCTGTTGTCCTCCTGACAGTCTATGAGATCCCGCAGTGACCTAATTTCATTGCCCTCTTGGCAATTGGAAATTTCTACTCTACCCTCTTGGCAGTCTGTGCACACATGGAAGTCTCTGATATCTTCAATTGATCTCAGTTCATCCTCAATATCACTGAGATTTCTACCAATCTTTGGTTCACATACCTGAACCACCTCCTCCTCATCATTCTTGAGGCTTTCAGCATGCCTCAGCCATCCTCTCAATAGTTTATGTTGTCTTCTGGCCAACAATTCCTTGATTGGCCATTTTTCCTTCGTCTCCATGGGCCATTTGTATACCCATCACGACTTTGCATCCTGATGCATCCATAGTGCAAGTTCTTCCATCTTTGCTCTGATCTCGGTGAGCTCTTCATCTATTTTATATTTACTCATCTGCTCTGGGTTCTTCCTTCCAGCGTGTGCATGGTCTTCAGTAACCATTTTTCCTGCTTTCTATCTGCCCTCCTGGAAAACTTGTTGTTGTACTCTGGAACTGAGAGCTTCCAGCCTCTCTTCTATAGTCCTCCTGACTGCCTTCTTGACTGTTGCACACCTGCAAACAATCACCATAGATTTTCTAGCACTCTGTCTTCCTTCTGCTAGTCTCTACAAGCTGCCTCTGATACCAAAATGATGTGCATCAGAGTATTCTCTTTCCCTTCTCTGCCTGAAATCTATAGACAAGATTCAGGCTCTGATACCAAATGACGCAGACCCCCGACCCTCGGGCCAGAATTCGCTATAGGATCATTCTATCCTTTAGATCCATGGAACCGAAATGGTTCTTTCAACCTTCCTTGAGACCTCATGAACCCGATCCACAAGTCCTTCAGAAACTCCACCTGTGCGAACAAGCACTAGGCGCGAGCTTCACCCTCATGCGACCATAAATGGCCTTGGCACAAGCGCCTTTCGCAACTTCACAGCTCGTGAGTTCGTAAGTCGAAGCTCTCGAATCCTCTTCCTCCAATATTTGATACCTAAGTTTGACGATATGAGTATATCCCTTCCTTGCTATTGCCCTCCACGTGTAACCGTTAGCTAGGGCTAAGTGCTAGTGCCTCTCGCTACTCATGACCTTGCAAGTTAAAGGGTTGAACCTTGGCACTCTACCTTTTCAAAACCCCAAGAAGCTATAGCTGACTTCCCTTTCACACTTCTTACAACTCACAACTTCATAGGTTGAGTTGTTGAGCTCTCCTGCTTCTTCTTTGAGAATTCACGAGATGCAATAAGCCACAAAAGGTTGACTCCTGCCCAGGCGACAAGTGTCCACCTATTAACCACGTGGTCCCCACCTGATGGATATGCCACGTGTTCACACGAGCCTCGGCTCTTGGCACTTTGTGACTTCTATAGTCGAAAGTGACTCCTCTCAACCTCCAAACCCTCGAATGCATGATATAGTGAAGGTTCTGATCCAACAGTCCTCCGGTGACCTGGATCCAACGGTTGTCCCTGCTCCTCGCTACTCGGAGCTTCGTGAAATCAAGAGCTTGGTCTGCCCTCTCCAAACCTCCGAACTCTGAATCCACGAGATAACCCAATGGTCTCTCGAACTCCCTGATCACCACGTGTCCTCCACATATGGATGGTCCTGATCACTTCGGGACTTCGCAAGTCGTGAAGTCAAAATACTTCCCTATTCATCTCTTCGATGTCAAATCCCTAAGATATGAAGATCTCGTGACACGCATCCTCCTATATGGATGGCTCTAGTGTCTTCGGGACTTCGTGACCTGTGACCTCTAATCTCTCGGTCTCCTGTCCTCTGAACCTCTGAAGTTTCGAACCCCGAAATTCTGATGCCTCTGTCGTTTCGGGACTTTTCGAGTTCTATCCTCTGCTTGTGAGGGTTTAAACCTCATGCTCCTTTCAACAGATCTAATGGCTATCAAGTGTATGAGATAGATCTGACGATCTACTCTTTTCCACTGTGCTCTCCTGCTGCTTCCTGGACATGAAATTTCCAACGGTCCAGATCTTATCCTCATCTGATCTAATGGCAGCTGTGCTTCCCTCCTTGTGAGCACTCTATTTCTTCCCGAACCTTGGAAGAATTCAACGTATCAAAGACCTCAGCCTTTTCTCCTGTTGCTACGAAGCATGTGACTTCGACTTCTATCTATGTTCTTGAAGACGCTTTCCCTCCTCAGGTTCAGGACTGTGAAACCTTGAAGGGTTTCTCTGACTTCCTACACTCCTTGCAGTTATTTCTCTGTGCACAAAGGCATGGTCTCTCATGAGCTTTGTCTTCCTTGAATTCTTAAAGGATTCTTCGGATTCTGCGCTCCTTGCAGAGTCTTTGCACGTGAAAGTGCTATCTATCCTGAGCTTTGTCTGCTACTCAGACCTCTAAAGTCTCTGTCCCTTTCTCTCCCTCAAACGGAGAATCTGATGCCCTCTTGGCAGTCTCTTGCTCAAGAAACTCCTTGTTGATTCTGTAGGGTATTCAACAACCCTGTGAAGTTCCTATCCCTTGGATGCTTCTCTGTCCCAGAACTCAAAAGAGTTATTTCCTGTGCTCTCTCTCTGCACACCAACTCAATGCCCTCCTGGAAAAGTCTTTCTTCCGTAAACCTGTCTTCCTTTCTAAACTCAAACCAGAGCTTTGTTGTGCACTCTAGCACCTGCTCAATGCCCTCCTGGCAGAGCTTCTAGAATCCTCAGTGATTCTGATTTCCTCCTTGAACCCACAATGGAGTTCTTCCTCAATGCAACCTGTGCATCTGCTCAATTCCCTCCTGGCAGAGCTTCTATAGAACTCCTCAGATATTATGTCTTCCTCTGTGCCTTTCCTCTGCACAGTCCTGTCTCCAAGGTGCTCAACAACCTTGAGATCCTTCCCTGAGTTTAAGACTTCAGTTGGTGTGCTCTCCTAGCATGTCTTTTTCCAAATTCCGTAGCATTGGAAATGCACTCTATGCACTGGCTCTCAAAACCCGCAGTGTTCTATCACACCCTCTTGGAATGAAGCCACAAAGAAACCCAAGTCTGAAATCAAAGAACTCAACAGATAGCAGAACCTATCTATCCCTGCAAATGCATACCTAATCATACATCTATAGCATATAAATAACACACATAAAGACATTCATCAACATACACAGAATAACATGCAGGAAAAACTGCTATGATTGTATTAATGTAAATGACTCTTTTTACAATGTGTTCGAGCTCAGAATTTTACAGAGTCTCGTCTCCTTCTCTCTTCTCTTCTCTACGCTAATTCTCAATACCAATTCCAAAATAAGATCCTGAATCTTTTACATGAGAGGGCTCTTCGAGCTCTTCCCTCCATCCTCACCAACTCTCATTCAATTACATTAAATTTACATTGAATGGGTTTTCTAGTCCAGATCGGATCTAGATATCAGCCTTACAACCATTAAAGGCTACTTCTACCTAACGCATGCTCAAAGGCATGGCTCTATGGCTCCACGGACTTACATACATTAATTATATTGAAATCAAATTCAAAATGTGAGAGGATTGGTGCCTCTCTTCCTTGAATGCACTGAGTGGGTTGGCTGGCTGGCGCATGGCTAGCTTGGCAGCGATGCTCCTACATCACTAAGTAGATTAATGTGGAAAATTCTTAGCAACTTTTGACGGTTGAATAGTAAGTTATGAATAAAAACGTGTTAGGGTTTTTGCAGCCCTAATGGCTATAGATGAAGTTTTATAAAAACAACAAGAAGTACTTGAGTAAATATGATACCCTAGTGGCTCAACCAAGCATATATAGCAAAGAATTGATTCCAACTTAGACAACCTCCAAATCATGAAAATTTATGTTAAGCAATGCAAGATTTTATTTCTCCAATGCAATTATACTAGTGTCTTTAGCTATTGGGTTGTGGATTCAAGTAAACAAAGAGATAAACAATGTTATCTCCCTGGGGGTTTAAACCCTCTTACTCCCCAAGGCAAGCAAATTCTAAGCTAGGAGATACTAGGAGGGTGTAAGGCCTTTTACTTCTAGTAAAACCTTATGCAACAAATAATTTCTATAAAAAATGATAGATAATGGTGGGGTTGTAGATCCTTATACTCCCCCAAAAATATTTCAAATCAAATTTGTAAATAAGCAATGAAGTATCAAAAAGGAAAATCCTTACCTAGTCCAAGAAATGACAAGATAAACTTCATTTTACCAAGATAAATCCGCCACACATGCTAAAGAAAATATCCAAGAGAGGTAGTGCACTACTTCTTCCACTAATAGCATAAAGAAACCAAGACAAGAGAACATGAGAGAAGAGGTTTCCTCAGGAGGGCGCAAATTTCAACCAAATACTTCTCACAATGGGAGAGTTATGTTATGAAATGAGATTCACATGATCTTTATTTATACAAAAGGTTTAAAACATAGTTTGTCCACTTAGTTAGGGTAAAACATAAGATAAGGGGTCTACAACCCTTATCTTACCCCTTAAACCAAATAATAATATTTGATTTACACTTTTTTCACATTAGAAACCCTAAAATAAGATAGCATCACCCCTTTAGGGAGACATTTTGACACTTGGAGCAAGTTGTTGGAGTTGGGGAAGCATGGCTAGGCCTCCAAAGGCCACTTGTCATTCATCAAAGCCTCTTCTTCATGGTTCAAATCCTTCTTCCTTCAAAATGTTCCATGTCTCAATGAGAAATACCTCCATCACCACCAACCCCTATCCCTAGGTGACATTAAGTCTCAAGAAGTGACGGTTTTCCCCTCTGAGGCAAGTCGTTTGGCATCTGAGGGTGTTACAGAATAATTCTCCTATGGACAGGTGAATCTTCCTGTTGACACGAAGTTTAATGTTTTACCCTTTAAACCTGAAGCATCACTTTTCCCTAGTCAGGGAGCCGCCCTTAATCTTAAAAAGAGTAAAAAATATATTGACTTTTCGGGTTTTGGGATTCGGCCTTTCACAAAGCATGTTTTCCTAACTAACCACTCCAGACTCCCGGTGTTGAAATCCCGAAAAGGCTTTATATTAAAAAATAATAATAAAAAAAAAAGTAGGTGCTATAAGTCCCGACGCACTTTTCACAAAGTATCCTTTAATTGTGATTAATTAAACTCTTAAACACAATCAAAAATTCATTAATCTCTCACGATTCGGTTTTCCTTGTATCAAAGTCTTGTCAAAGCGTTAGCCCTTGAACTCTCAGTCCCCAATTTTCTGAAAAGAAGAACTTAATCACTAATCCTAATTGATTAAAGAGTTAATACAAGTAATCAGCGCCTAAACTAATCCCATCGTTATTTCGCGATTCAGGGTTTGTTCATGACATACCTCATGGGTGCAGGATCCTCGAAATTTCAAACTGTAAAATTGCAAACTTTTTAACAAAGTTTAAAACGAATTTAAGTTAGTTTAAAATGGGATTAATAAAGATTAAAAGAAATTTCCGCGTTTCACATTTTGGGATTCATTGAGAGAAGTCCTTTCGAAGCTTTAGTTTGAAATCGCCGATATATGGTCTTTTCCGTAACGGACGAATAGAGATATTTCTAACTTAACTGTGTATCTCTGGGCATATCTCCCTCATTAAAACATTAAAGTTTTATCATCTATCTTAGTACGTCCATTGTAAGAATAGTTAAAAGTTAATAAAGGTTTGGTTTCTTCGAATTTTCATTCTTATTGTTTAGACTCATAAGTGAATTACATTCAGCAAACTTACGCATCTTTCTCTACGAAAGGAATTCGCTCTAAAACATGAACATTATGGAACCTAGAAAGGCACCTAAGAAAAGTGAAGAAGTAGCTAAAATATCAGGCCCAAAAGGAGATGTCGTGTCTGATACTACACCGCATGCCATTGATTCTATCAAATCATGGAGGCAAATTTTCGAAACCTTGGACTACGAAATCAAGAATTTTCCCAATGATTATGAAAACAAGCTACGAGACATAGCAGCGTCTGAGCTTCACAAAGTAGCCACACGCCCACGACTCATGACATACAACGATATGATCAGTTGGGATTTAGAGAGGACAAACGTGCAGACGAGAAGCATATCAGACAACC
>JASDQU010883276.1:6924-21480 GCA_032191745.1 Picea mariana
CATGGGAGATGGTTGGACCAATGGAGGAGGTATCGCATCAACCTTCTCTTTGGAGGAAGAATAATCTTTGGCTCGAGTGGTAAGTGTGATGTCATTATACTTTGAATCACATGTACACATTAAGACATAGGATGTATTGGAGGGGGAAGGTTGGTCATGAATGACCAATTGGTCTTGTTGTTGAGGAGGGAAGGGTTGTGACAATACGACCGGAGTGGGTGGTTTCGTGGTCCCTTGAAGGAACTTAGTAACCTCGGCTCTTCGTGGACAATCCTTAGTGTAGTGATCATCACCATAGATAAGACAAGGGTATCGGGGTTTGCGCTTATCCCTATCATCAATAGGTGGTGTTTTGGTTCTTTCTGCTTGCGAATTATTTTTGTCCTCCTTATTCTTACCCTTTCCCTTTCTGGATTTGTTTTTACTAGCAAGGGTAGATTGAACAACATTTACCTCAGAAGTTTTTCCAGTGGGAGGGGTAGGAGACAGAGCATTTTGAACATTAGAAGAAATAGGTTTGGGGTTGTTTCTAAAGGTTTGGACAGAATGCGGTTGGGCATGGAAAGTGCCAATCACACCATCGGTTGCATGAGAGGCAGCAAGAGTAGTTGAAGTGGCAGAAGTAGAAGGACGAGGTGCATCAAGGAGTAAGTCGTAAAGAGTACTTGTTTGTGAGGAAACGGGGTCAAGGTATTGAGCACGACTAATGGCTTGTTCTTCCGTGACAACTCCACCCATGGTGATGTCATGACCGATGTCATTCATGAATGATTTCGTGAACCATTCTGCCAGCAACTGATCGGGAAGTTCGAGTTTGATGAGATGTCGTCTCTGTCGCCACTCATGAATGTGATCGGAGATATGAGTGAATTTGGTTTGTTTGAAAGAACTCAAAATCTCGGTCCCTGTTTCATAGCGTATCGGTAACTAGTAGTGGGTGAGGAAAGCCATAGTGAGGGTGTTGAAGTCGGTGAAGAAACCTCGTGGTAATTCTATATACCACTTCGCGGCAGAACCCGTGAAGGTTCACTGAAAAAGGCGTAAACGAATAGAGTCATCCATCAAGGAGTTGGATGAGCACCAAAGATGAAAAGTCATTACATGATTGTTCAGGTCCTCTCCTGGTTTGCCATCGAATTTAGGGATGTCGGATGGTAGTTTGGCCGGTATGGCAGGCCATTGGGGAGAGTGACGGATCGGATCATTTAAAATCCTCGATAGATCCAGGAGGTCCAGGGTGGCTAAGAAAGGTAACTGTCTATTCACATGTGGGTACTAGTGACTTTGGGGAGGGAGTCCCATCGGCAAACCAGTGGGACCATAAGCTGTCTACATATAATGCGAGGATCTAGGAATATTTGGTTGTTGGTGTGGAGGAAATTAACTCATAGGATTGTACCCTTGAACGGGGGCGTGGGATTGAGAATTCGAGCCCCAAATAGGATTAGACGTACCTGGATAGGGTTGGCCTATACTAGGGGGTGTAACGGAGCTAGCCTGAGGTTGTTGCCCCCCAGTCGGGTGCGGATTATGTTGTATAATATGATTCTAATACTAGGCCAAGGATGGAGGTATGTTTTGTCCATAGGGTGGGGTCGGTGGGGGTTGCCCTCCAATCAGGGGTTGTGTCCCAATTGGGATTTGTCCTGCAAGGGGGGGTTGAGTTGGGCCTCCTTGGTGAAATTGTCCACCAACAGGAATCTGGTAATTTGGTGTGAATGACGGAATGGTGCCACTAGGATTAGTGCCTCTGATAGAGGATGGAAGACGTCCTCTGAAAGGGGGCGGAGGAAGTTTTGAAATGAAACCAAGAGGATGGTGCCCAGAAGGAAAGGGACCACTAGGAGTTTTGGATGTGATTTGCGTAGGAGCGAGAATCGAGGCATTCAACACATGGTATCCGAGTGGAAGTGTCGAGGTGACTCTAGGTGAAAGAGTTGTGCCAATGGGGGCTTGGCTAGCCACGGTAATCCTGGTGTGGGGACTCATAGTATCTGTGTAATGGACCATTTGTAAAGGGAGAGTCAAGATGTGGTCAGCTCGTGGAGCTTCTGTACCAAGAAAATAATAAGTAGTAGTAAAAGGTACTGCATCTGGATCCGATGTTCGAGTAGCTCAGGTGAGACTGTGATATCAATGCCTGCTACCGAGCCAAAGAGATCCTGTCTAAAAATTCCAATAGTCCAAAAAGTATCTTGACCCTCAGGTCCTAGGAAAAGTCTAGTCGGTGATCCAGAAGACTGAACAACTAAGTCTCTGGAAGAATTCACTCGCACAATGTGTCTCTTAGATTCAGGATGAAGTTGAAAGTCCTCTCGAGAATTGGTAATTCATAATCGTTCTAGAGAGTTAGTTCTTTCCACTTGTGGGGTGGCAACATCTTGGACATAACTCTGTTGATGAGAGCCCTTCGGTGAGTTGGTAGGCAAGGGTTGAGAAACTTCCAGATTTTCTGGGGTAAGCCTTGCATTCTATGTGACCGGCATGGAGGGTCAATTGTGATCGAGCTAGAAATTTACAGGGGAAATTATATGGTCAACTTGGGTAAACAAACAGCATGCGCTAGTAAAAATCTAGGAAGCAAAACCAAGCAAACAAGACCTTCTAATTCTGAAGTCACTAGTTGGTGATGAAATCTAACGTCACAACAATGAGACAAGGAGGGGCTGGGCTAGGGTGGAAAAGTTACATTGACGACTTGCTTAATGAACTTACACCCTGGTGCAATCTCCCACACATAATTGTGGGTATACCCTCCAAGGAGCCTGAGTGAGTTTGGCCAATGTCGATTCCAGGTACCGTGAAGACTTGTCCCTTCACAGTGACCTTGTGTAATACCTTAAGATGATAGGCCACTAAGGTTACGACCAACAACAATAAATCCTAGGGGAACAGTCGACAATCTGATCCACGCGCAAGGGTAGGGTATCTAGCCCAAAATCAGCTTGAGAGTCTTCCACTCATCATTGTGGGTATACCTTCAAGTGACCCCTGTAATACGTGCAATCTCTACACCAATATTGACAAAGCAAGGTGAGTAACTCTGTCAATCTCAATGTGACCTCAGGTTTGACCCTTGTGTGAGAAGGGCTTCTTAGGACAAAATTTTGCAAATGGAATTTGACACTCCTTACCACAAGATGCTATTGTGTGTTTTGTTCTTTAGAGAGTGTGTCTCACTGCCTATTCCAAATCTCTAGCCTAGGTAATGTTGGTGTAAAAGAGTCTTAGAAAAGAGTTAATAGTTAAATTTTAAAAATTGCGCAATATTATTAAAGGCTATTGTTACTCAAAGGAGATGGAAATGAAACCGATGTTGTGTGAGACTCTGACCCAACAATGCATAGATAGGAATGAATGATACAAATTTTTTGTTCGATGAATCCTATTTACAGGAGGGAAAGAGGAGTTTTCTGGAACAACTTGAACTACGATATATGATCTTCTTTGAAATGCAACATCAATCAATCATGAACAATGCCAATCCTCTATTCGTTCTATTTCAACAATTGAATGCCAATATTTTCAAATAAAAAGTTGCTTAGAAAGAAAAAATGTTTTTTAATTTTCACTAGAAACCAAACAACAGTGGTGGAACTAAGAAAAAGTAGCAACTGATGAAAAAGCAATATACAACAAAAAACCCAAACCAATCTTTCAATGAAGACAAAATAACAAATAGACAAGACTAGTCTCTTCAAATGCATGTGGGCAACAATTTTCCAAGTAATGAGCAATTGAAAAAGACAATTAATCCCAACTTTTAAAYCGATCACCRGCTCCCCAACCAAACMARCACTTRGATTTCAAAACCAGAGATTATATCCTTGTTAAGAAAAGGTCAAGAGGTAACAATTGAGAAAAAATGAACAAGAAGAGCTTTTGATTTCCGAAGACTAATCATTCACAAAATTAGAAGTCAAGGAACAATCAATCACGGCCATAGAAGTTATTTTCAGACACACATACAAATATGGGCATCTAAGGATACAAAAAACCTTAATCCAAAAAAATTGCAAATGGGTTCGCAGGCTGGCAGTGGTGTACAGTGATTCTCGCAGGCTGGACACAAGCAGAGTGCGAGAAGTTCGTACTAGACTGAACAATAAGGTGCAAACTCTAGTGGTTCTCGCAGGCTACAGAAGGGTGCAGTGCGAGAAGGCCTGAAACTATGCAAAATTTGGAAAAAAGACCAAATTTTTTAAGGAACTTCTGGACCTAGAGATTTTTTCAGGGTCTCCTTAAGACTCAGAGATTGATGGAAATGAAAAATGGTAAGTTAAGAGAAAAGGGCCAAGGAAAAACCACCAAAAATGGGTTGCATCCCCAATGGAGTCACCAATTTTGTTATCGAACAAATCGGTAGGTGCGAACACTAACAGATCTCCCTAGATCCACCTAGATCTAGAACAAAATAGGATAGGACATTACTCTTTCCCTAAGTTGTAATCAATGAATCTACTAATGGGAAGGAATAATTGACATGCCTTTATATCGCTTCCTTAGGTCTCTGTTGTTCCCTCTCCACTCCGGTGCTCTCGTGAAGTCAATGCCAAGACAACACAAACCAACCAAAGTGAAGATAGCAAAGTATATTCAATGTCAACTTATGCATATGATCAAGGAATTACACAATAAAGTAAGATTGACTTTATGGGAAAGGTACATGCCGTTGTCTCATATTAATTGAAAGTAGAAGATACAACCTAATCGCCTTGATGTCGCAAGCTTCCTTTCAGTGACCCTTGGTTCCAACGCACACACTTGCTCTGTACTTGCATGAAGAAGATCCAATTCCTCTTGATAGACCAAATAGAGTCTTCAAGCTTTTGTCTAAGTAGGGTTCTTCACACAATTCTTTCACCAATTCGTCATTCAATCTTGCTTAACCTTTTCCATGAGAAACCTTTCAATATATAGGAGAAGGAGAGATGGTTACATGGATGAGGATGATCCCATCAAATCTGAGAAGTCAGTAGAATGACAACCATGCGAATGCCAACTCATTTTCTAGAAGATTCCCTTCTAGAACCCTCGAGACCTCTTCTCCTTTCCAAGCTTAAAAATAGGTTCACACCCTATATATGGAGTAGACTACGAGAATTTCGCACCTTGAGTGTGTGTGGCCTGCGAGAATGAGGGATTCTCGCACCCTAGACCATAGGAAGCCTGCGAACTCACCTTAAAAATATGTTTTTTGGAAAAAGATAGGAGCCACTTTTCTCAAGCAAAAAGTCCTTGTTGGGAGCCTGAATACATCACTATTACAACATCACCAAAGTGACCAAAATCATGTGTAACAGAATGCCCCCCAAAGTATGAGGCTATAATCTGTGACAGCCGAAATACTTTGTAAACTGTGTGTGTGTGTCAGAAACCAGGAGCGCACCTAATCGGAAACCTGCAAACAACCAAGCATCTGCAGAATATAATACCAATTCTAAGGTAGGCATTCCCATACTTAGATCACAAACAAATGACATCATGAATGTAGGTCATGGCCACCAATCATACACCGTGGATCCATGCTGTCAAAATACTGCATAGCCACTAGGAATACACTATGGATCTATGCGAGAAGACTTGAATTAAGATGATGTAGCCACATGACATACAAAGTTGATCTATGTGTCGATGCAAATCATACATACTCCATCGCAGCTTGGATCAAAAAGATGAGACCCAGAGTCTTCAATCTCGTCACCTGCAAGTATGAATCTAGCCATGCGATTACATGTGTTGAAGTTGAACATGGTAGAAACCACTTGATTACTGGTCATTGATGAAATCATTAACGAGTGTGAGGAAAATCACCATTAATGTCAATGAATCCCGAGGTACACTAGTACAATCCAATGAATGTGAATAAATGAGTTGAGGTCAAAGATTCGATGAAACCTCTCGATCAGGGGTCAATAATGAAAACCCACTATCGAAAGTGAGGAAACCTACCATTGAGGCATGCAAGTTCCAAGGTACCAGATAATTTCTAAGTCTTGTTTTGGCCTTCAGAAGTTTCAACTCCTCTCCACTCTCTTTCTCCCAGAGCGTTTCACCTGAAGTCCACGATATAATGACGCGTGTCTCCCCTTTTGATCAGATGGCTTCTATCCACTTCGGTGCTTCGTCTCTCTGGGTTTCAGCGATTTCACTTTCTGCTTACTTGCAAACCTTTTGGAGTACTTTCACCTGGAGTTATGGATCTCCCGCCACCTGTCCCTCTTGACGATGGATGATCCCTAATCAGTTGGGGACTTCAGGACTTTGGCAAGTCCACTCTCTTGTACACACAAAGGTTTAATGCTCATGCACTTTACCTTGGATTGGATGATTATCGATCCTCTGCACTCAAATCCAATGGTTGGAATCTCTTCTCCTCCTGGCACATCCCTCTTCACCCTAGATCCTGATCTGATGGTCCAGATCTCTTCCTGCAGTCGATATGATGGTTTTTGTCACTCCTCCTCCTAAGATTCTTTGTTCTCCCGGACTTGGTAAATTTTTTAAGTGTTCAAAGGTTTGTTTTTCAAACCTTCTCCCGCAAAACTGGTTGAAAGGGTCTCATCTTCGCTTTTCCTCCTGAGCTTCGACAATGAATATTTTCCTTGAATCGGGCGCACACTCGCGCTCTGCGTGCAAACTTGCACTATTCCTCTTGAGCTTGTGAATCTTGTTATAATTTATCTTCTGTGCACACTCCTTTCACTGTCTCTCTTGAGATTTTTCTTACTCAAGTTCTAAGTTTCGGTCCCTTTACTCCTCAAAGGGATTCTTGGGCCTTCTCGACAATTTTTTCTGAATGCAAACTTATAGAGATTACAGAGTATTTGACAACTCTATGGGTGTCTTATTCTTGACACTCTTCTCCTTGAACTCGACAGAGAGTTCTCCTTGTGCACACTTGCACCTGCTCGATGCCCACCTGACAGATCTCTACAGAGTTCTTAGTGACTTTGTCTCTATGTGCTTCCTCTGCACAATTTCACCTCTCAGGTATTTAACAACCGTGAGGTTTCTCTTGAGTTTGTGATCGCTCTGGTGTGCCCTCCTAGCCTGTTCTTTTCTGACTCCATGGAGTTCTTATGTGCACTCCTTGCACTAGATACAGAACCTAAAATGTTATTTTGTGCACTCCTTGCACAACCTAAGAATCCATAACAACCCTATAACTCATAGATAGATAACGAAGTCTATCTGAATTCTCCTCTTTTTATGTTGGGGTAGACATCAGTCTCTGCTCCTCCTCCTCTTTGACAATCCTTGCTGGTTGCCTTTCCTCTACTACACCTGCATCACAGACACAGTTATCTTTAAAATAATTTGGCTCCATGGCCTCTTTCTTGGATTCTTGTTGGACTACCTCCTCATGTGCAACACATGTATTAGCCTCTGTTGGACTATTTGGCTGAAATATTTGAATTCCCCCAATTATCAGAAAACACCTCTAATCTTCTTCTATCATCACTCCTTGTTGATATGAACTCTCAGTTGAGTTCATCTCTTCTCCCTTTCCCACCTGATAACTTAGTATTTTCTCTCTGCTCACCTAGCAGTCTGTAATATCCCCAAGGACGAGCACTGTTGTAATCATGTTTATGAACTGTAAATCATGTTTTGTAGGCTGGTGAGCCGAGTATTGATAAGATGGTAAGGCTTATGAGTTTATTAGGCTGGAGAGCCTAAGGGTTAAGGCCAGGAGCTTGTTTTTGTATATGTAATTATGTAGAACGTTAATAAAAATATGAACACCGTTGCATGCAGACCGACCACAATGAATGAGTGATGGGGGACTAAGATTCGATAGAGTGGGTAAGGGAATGGGGGCTGAAAGGTGGAAAGAAAGGCTAAGTGTTGGACCTAGGGGATAATCTAGGGGGCTTACCTCTAGAAAGGGATAATAATTTATTATTATTATTTCTATAAAACTAAGGTGGACAATTTTGAGTGTTGTCCTAAGTTCCTGGAGAGGAACGCATGCAGCTTCATGGGCGACATGTGTCAGCCTAGGCACATGCAGTTAAAAGTTGCAGAAGTCAGCCGTGGAGGGGGTATGCTCCTCATTCTTTCATCCTCCTCCTGAGTTCGCGGGGATCTGGGTCATCTAAATCGTTTTGCCTATGCGTTTGCCTCTGCATACCCATGCATAGTGAAGGAAACCCTCACGGGAATATTTTTCGCTATCCATTTTCCCATCCTCTATGAATTCTGTTGAGCTTTGGGATTGACCTTTGCATAACCTCACGCATCTTTGAAAACAAAAAACCATGAAGCCAACCTATGTTGTTTTATTGTGAAGACGAAACATCCTAGATATGGATTGAACCGTGTTGTGTCTTAGTGTGGTATGTTTCCATTTTTGGATGTCCATACCCAAATTCCTGTTGCTTCTGTCACCCATGAGTTAACCCAATTTCTATTGTTGTTGTTGTTATCCTCACCTTGTGAGAATGGAAGTGGAAGCTAGTGGAAAAGTCGGGTGGTTAGGCCCGTGGTTGAAGAGGCAGGTTTTCAGGCCTGTGAGCATATCTTTCCAGGTGAAGGACTCTGTTGGGAAGTCATTTTTTCCCAAAGAAAGTCCAGCACCAACTACGGAGCTCTGAGACTTCCTGATCTGGCCTGTTGTCGAGGCCCAGAGAGGGAGGTGAAGCATTGATGGACTGTGCTTGTGAGGTTGTATACTCCCGGGCAGAACAAACATGTGGGGAATGAGATTCCATGAGTAGTGGGCGTAAGAAGGCACCCTGGGAAGAATCCTTCTGGTTATTTTGTGCAGTTTCCCTATAACCTCAACCTAGTTTAGGATTCCCTTACCTTGGGTGGAGCTTGGTCCTAGCTCGGGGGTGACCCACTGCTGAGAGTGATGAGTAACATGGTCTAAGGCTGGGAGGTTCATGGAAGGTCTACACATGGTAGGTGGAGTTACTACAACTTCAAATATAAGTATTAATGTTGTACTTAATTTATATGTGATGTTAGTCTGTGATACTTACTATATTATCATGCATTTCGTTGTGATGATGCTTACTGTTGATTTCATTAATTCTGTATGATGGAAGTAATTATATGTTACTCTATTAAGCCATTTAACTTCATTTAAATGCATATTACATAAGTATGAGAATGTTGTTTCATGCAGTAGCATTTTCCTAGCCAATGGGATGATAGTCGAGGACATTACAATATGGTATCAAAGTGTGGTTTACAACACTGAACCTGAATGGGTTGGATAAGTGGTCATTGGACCCAAAGTTCAGGTGGGAATCATGTTTGGAAGAACCAATTTTTGGACCTTTGAATGTTCCTGAGTGCCAAGGAGTCAGTTGGTTGTGTTACAAAGCTCAGGAGGTGTAGCGGTATTATAGAACTTGTAGCCGGTGTGGTATATGGCCATAGGGAGAGAGAGAGAGAGAGCTCAACGCATGAATTGTTGGAGCTATTAGATCTTATCAGGAGGAAAGGATATCCCTTACGATCGTTAGATCTAGAGAAGGTGTCGGAAGGATATCCGAGAAGCCTTCGGGAGTTCGGCTGTCAGGAAAAAATGGGGAGCACTGAGACACAGAAACCCGAAAACCCAAGAAGATCTACGTTGTAGATCTGGGAGAAGGGCTCGATCGTTAGATCTTGTGGAGTCATGCTCGAGTTAGTGGTGAGAACCTTTCGGATTTTGCAAAGTTGGGAGATGGGAAGTGAAGAGAGGTGAACACCTCCGAAACCCAAAACCCCGAAATCTCGAAACGATCTACCCCGTAGATCGTAGGAGAGGAGCTTTACCATTGGATAAAGTATATGAATAGACTGTAATTTCATAATTTTGGAAAATGTAAGTTCGAAATGTGTGGATGCACGAACTCCCGATGCCCAAAACTCCGAAATGAAAAGTGAAAGTGGTGGTACCCTATGACGTCGTTGGAAGTGATGTGGACCTTCTTAAGGACTCCATGTGTCACTACCTTGGTTCGCGATAGTTGTGCTATGGGCCCAGGGGGAGAGAGGTCAAAATTTTGGGAGTCAGGAGTTGGAGAGGGAAGTGAGTGCGAGAACCTTCGATACCAAAACCCCGAAATCCCGAAACCCAAAGTTTCGTTTGGAGAGCCTTGTAGCACCTAGCAGTTTAGCGTTTGATCATGGCCCATGGACACATGGCTTGGGGACTAAAAAAATGGGGGCTATTGGGATTACCTGCACTAACTTCATTCAGTATTACCTTAGTGGAAAACAACCATACTAGTAACCCAATTGTGAGACCTAGAAGGCTCAAAGTAGAAATATGAGGAGGACCAATGTTTCCGTAAGAAGGAAAAATAAAAGGTTCCCCAGGAAAAGGAGTTCCTTCATTGGTAATTCTGGGAACTGATGCCATAAAAAACAAAAATCCAATCTAGATTCCACTAGGGAAAACAAATAGCACACGTTAAAAATCTAGTAAGCAAGCAAGCAAACAAAATCTTCTCACAGTGAGCAAACTAGTTGGTGATGAAATCCAACATTGCGGGAACAAAGTAAGAAGGGGTTGAGATAGAGTGGGTGGAAAAGTTATGTTGACGACCTACTTAATGGACTTACACCCTGGTGCAATCTCCCACACATAATCGTGGGTATACCCTCCAAGGAGCCCGAGTGAGTTTGGCCAACGTCGATTCCAGGTACTGTGAAGACTTTCCCTCCACGGTCACCTTGTGTAAAGACCCTAAAGAGATAGGCCACTAAGGTTACCAATCACTATAGTGATGCCTGAGGAAACAGTCGATAGTCCGATCCTTGTGCAAAGGCAAGGTATCTAGCTTGAAATCAACTCGAAAGGCTTCCATTCATAATTGTGGGTATACCTTCAAGCGACCCCCATAATATGCGCATTCTCTACACCAAGACCAACAAAGCAGGGTGAGTAACTCTATCAGTCTCAATGTGACCTCGTGATTGACCCTTCTGTTAGAAGGGCTTCCCAGGACAAAATGTAGTAAGTGGATTTAACTCTCCCTATCACAAGATACTATGTTTGTTTGCAGCTTTGGAAAGTTATCTTTCACACCTATTCCAAAGCCCTACGACTAATCTAATGTAGGTTTACTACCAGAAAAGATAAAAATGTCTAATCAATTTTTATAAGCACTTTATTTTATGACTGTTGTTACTCAAAAGGAAAATGGCGTGGACAATATGGTGATTTTACCGACTCGAAAGTTATGTAAAGAGACGAAGATGCAATCTTTTCATTTCGATGAAAGCTATGCTACGAGAAGGAGAAAACATTTATCATTCCCATATACACAATGTCCCAAAATATATTGAACTCATCCATATCAATATTCTTAAGAAATGAGAAAAAGGTACTATACACCAATGCACAATTCATGCCCCCCCCCCGCCCCGGTCATGAGGGGGGGAAATTTTCATAATTTAAGACCAAAAAATGCCAATAATCATCCAATTTCGCTACTTCAAATGAAAGGATGCCCCCAATCTAATATAAAGCAAGAAATTAAATCTTTTTGTTTCAAAAATTTCACTAAAAGAAATAATGAACTTTCTTAAAACAAAGAAACCCAAACTAAAAGTTTTCTTTTAAAGCGAACTATTCAGAAGAAATTTGATCTTTCCCTAAACAATTCTAAAGAAAACACAGGCTTTGGAATTGAAAGACACTCAAAGAAAGAGACTAATCCTTCAAAACCAAACAAATCCAATGTGGCTAAAAGTAACTCAAAGAATATCAAGCAGACTGTAAACTAATCAATATAGGCTCCAAAATCTCAATCCAACTGATCAAAGAAAAACTAGGTCATCAGAAGATGACAAGACCCAATCCAAAAAAGTTTACAAACAAGTTCACAGCCTAGCAGTAGAGTACAGTGCGAGAATTAGGTATTCTCGTAGGCTAGACACTGGTAGGGTGCAAGAATTTCGCACTGGATCTAACAGCAGGGTGCGAAAATCAATGGTTTTCGTAGGCTGTAGAGAGGTACAGTGCGAGAATGTATGTAATCAAAGAAAATTTTGAAAAAGGCCAGGGAATCTAAGTGAACTTCTAGATCCAGAGAGTTTGGATGGATGTCCCACAGACTCAGAAACCAGAAAAAAAGCAATCAAAGGAAGGGAAACTAGACTAACTAGGAAACAATCTGTTCCTCAGCAGAGTCGCCAATTTTGTTATCAGATAAATCGATAAGTGCAGACACTAACTGATCTCCCTAGATCCACCTAGATCTAGAAAAAAAAACACCAGAACATGATGTTTTCCTTAAGTTTTAAATATTGAATTTACAAACTAAAGAGGGATGGGTGACATACCATTTAAATGCCACTTCCTCTCGCCATCGCCATCCTAGCTCTATTCCAACGCTCATACAATGATGAACCTACAAAAGAACACAACCAACCAAAGTGATAGTAATAGCATAAACTCAATATAAACCTATGTATGTGATCAAGGAATCATAAAATAAAAAACAACAAGATTTATAGGAAAGAATCATATTACTGTATCATATTAAATGTGAAAGAGAGATTACAACCGTGGCCTTGATGTCGTAAGATCCCTTCCAACTATCATTCATTCCCCACACACTTCCATTCCAAGAATTCTGAGAGCACAGATCTGATAATATTCACAAACTATCTTGACAAAGGTCAAACTCGAAGACACTCCACCCAAGCTAATAATTCTAAGCCAAATCCAACTTAGCCCTTCTCCATGAGAGCTCCTCTCCTTTTATTATTTGAAGAGGATAAGGTGAGGAGGTTAGGATGATCCCACTAAATCATGAAAGAGAGTAAGATCCAAACCATTTGGATGCCACCTCACCATGGAAGTTTCTCCTTCTAGAAGATTCGAGAAAACACTCGTTTTTCCCACGTGTAAGCATTCTCGCACCCTGCCTACAGAGAAGACTGCGAACTCCTCATAACCTAGCTATGATGCAGCCTGCGAGAATCAGGAATTCTCACATCCTAGCTATAATGCAGCCTACGAAATTCCTTTTTTATAGGGTTTTTATAAAGGAAAATGCAACTTCTTTTCTCAGGAAAATTTCTTCTCCCTTCCTTCTTTAGGAACTCATGCCACTGACCCTTCTGAAAGAAACAGACAGGTTTACATCATTAATGGTCATAAGGATGATGAAAATAATGTGTAACAGTTGTAACAAGGAATTTACTTGCCTGGATGAGGAGGGGAATCGGAAAACAGTCCAAGGAATTCCCAGAGTTGTGGTTGTTAGAGAAATTTCATTAATGTAGCTGAAAAAGTGCTACATGAAAGGCTGTCAATTGTTTGTAGCCCATGTGGAGGAAGAATCCAGAGATGAAGTCTCAAAGATTGGAGACCATTCATTACTAATAGAGTTTGAAGACTACCTATAAAGAGAGATGTCGATTTCTCTATAAATTTGATGCCTGGAGCAGCTCCAGTGTCGAAAGCTCCTTATAGAATGAGTACACCAGAGCTGGAAGAGTTGCAATTGCAGCTTGAAGAGATTCTAAAGAAGGGGTACATTCACCCAAGCGTGTCACCTTGGGGTGCCCCAGTCCTATTCGTGAAGAAGAAGGACGGGTCATTGAGGTTGTGCATTGATTTCAGACAGTTTAACAAAGTAATTGTCAAGAACAAGTATCCTATGTCGAGGATCGACGATCTTTTCGATCAGTTGAAAGGTGAGAAAATATTTTCGAAGAGAGATCTTAGATCAAGATATCACCAGGTAAGAATAAAGGATGAAGACATTAGCAAGACTGCCTTTAGAATAAGGTATGGTCATTTTGAGTTCACAGTGGTACCGTTTGGGCTGTCGAACGCACCTGTTGTTTTTATGTGCTTAATGAATGGTGTATTCAGGGACTATCTAGACAAGTTTGTCATAGTCTTCCTGGATGACATTCTGGTGTATTCCAAGTTAAAGGAAGAGCATGAACAACACCTAAGGATGGTGCTGCAAGTGTTGAGAGAACACCATTTGTATGCCAAGTTGAGAAAATGCTTGTTTTATCAAAGGTAGATCCATTACTTGGGGCACATTATTTCAAAAGAAGGGATCACTGTGGATCATGAGAAGGTTGAGGCCATCAGAGAATGGTCAATGCCAAGGAATGTGGTGGAAGTTAGATAGTTTATGGATCTAGCGGGCTATTACAGAAGGTTTATCACATGGTTCTCAAAGATACCTCACCCTATCACTTCCTTGCAAAGGAAGGAGAAAAAGTTTCAGTGGACTAAAGAGTGTGAGAAACGTTTCCAGCGATTGAAACAGCTGTTAACTAGTGCTCCAATCTTGAGGATTGCAGATCCAAATGTGGATTTCTTGGTGTGCACAGATTCTGTAAAGAAGGGTTGGAAGGAGTTCTCATTCATAATGGATTCGTAATCTATTATGAGTCCAGGAAGTTGAAAGAGCATGAAAATAATTATGCCACTTACGATTTGGAGTTAGCAGCAATCGTTCACGCTTTGAGGAATGGAGACATTACTTCATGGGAAGGAGATTTGAATTGAGAACAGACCACAATGGTCTGAAATACTTGTTTGACCAACCTACCTTAAATTACAGGCAGAGTAGGTGG
>JASDQU010883276.1:21532-31963 GCA_032191745.1 Picea mariana
TAATATAAAGAAAGAAATTAAATCTTTTTGTTTCAAAAATTTCACTAAAAGAAATAATGAACTTTCCTAAAACAAAGAAACCCAAACTAAAAGTTTTCTTTTAAAGCGAACTATTCAGAAGAAATTCGATCTTTCCCTAAACAATTCTAAAGAAAACACAGGCTTTGGAATTGAAAGACACTCAAAGAAAGAGACTAATCCTTCAAAACCAAACAAATCCAATGTGGCTAAAAGTAACTCAAAGAATATCAAGCAGACTGTAAACTAATCAATATAGGCTCCAAAAGCTCAATCCAGTTGATCAAAGAAAAACTGGGTCATCAAAAGATGACAAGACACAATACAAAAAAGTTTACAAACAAGTTCACAGCCTAGCAATAGAGTACAGTGAGAGAATTAGGTATTCTTGTAGGCTAGACACTGGTAGGGTGCGAGAAGTTCGCACTGGATCTAACAGTAGGGTGTAAAAATCAATGGTTTTCGTAGGCTGTAGAGAGGTACAGTACGAGAATGTCTGTAATCAAAGAAAATTTTGAAAAAGGCCAGGGAATCTAAGTGAACTTTTAGATCCAGAGAGTTTGGATGGATGTCCCACGGACTCAGAAACTAAAAAACAAGCAATCAAAGGAAGAGAAACTAGACTAACTAGGAAACAATCTGTTCCCCAGCAGAGTCGCCAATTTTGTTATCGGATAAATAGGTAGGTGCGGACACGAACTAATCTCCCTAGATCCACCTAGATCTAGAACAAAACACACCATAACATGACACGTTCCTTAAGTTTTAAATATTGAATTTACGAACTAAAGAGGGATGGGTGACATACCATTTAAATGTCGCTTCCTCTTGCCATCGCCATCCTAGCTCCGTTCCAATGCTCATACAATGATGAACCTACAAAAGAACACAACCAACCAAAGTGATAGTAATAGCATAAACTCAATATAAACCTATGTATGTGATCAAGGAATCATACAATAAAACACAAGAAGCTTTATAGCAAAGAATCATATTACTGTATCATATTAAATGTGAAAGAGAGATTACAACCGTGGCCTTGATGTTGTAAGATCCCTTCCAACTATCCTTCATTCCCCACACACTTCCATTCCAAGAATTTTGAGAGCACAGATCTGATAATATTCACAATCTATCTTGACAAAGGCCAAACTCAAAGACACTCCACCCAAGCTAATAATTCTAAGCCAAATCCAACTTAGCCCTTCTCCATGAGAGCTCCTCTCCTTTTATTGGTTGAAGATGATAAGGTGAGGAGGTTAGGATGATCCCACTAAATCATGAAAGAGAGTAAGATCCAAACCATTCAGATGCCACCTCACCATGGAAGTTTCTCCTTCTAGAAGATTGAAGAAAACGCTCGTTTTTCCCATGTGTAAGCATTCTCACACCCTGTCTACAGAGCAGACTGTGAACTCCTTGTGACCTAGCTATGATGCAGCCTACAAGAATCAGGCATTCTTGCGCCCTAGCTATAATGCAGCCTACGAACTTCCTTTTTTATAGGGTTTTTACAAAGGAAAATGCAACTTCTTTTCTCAGGAAAAGTTTTTCTCCCTTCCTTCTTTAGGAACTCAGGCCACTGACCCTTCCGAAAGCAACAGATAGGTTTACATCATTAATGGTCATAAGGATGATGAAATTAATGTGTAATAGTTGTAACAAGGAATTTACTTGCCTGGATGAGGAGGGTAATTAGAAAATAGTCCAAGGAATTCCCAGAGTTGTGGTTGTTAGAAAAATTTCATCAATGCAGTTGAAAAAGTGCTACATGAAAGGTTGTTAATTGTTTATAGCCCATGTGGAGGAAGCATCCAGAGATGAAGTCTCAAAGATTGGAGACCATGAGTTACTAACAGAGTTTGAAGACATATTTTAGGAGGTACCCAGACTACCTCTGAAGAGAGATGTCGATTTCTCTATAAATTTGATGCCTGGAGCAGCTCCAGTGTCGAAAGCTCCTTATAGAATGAGTACGCTAGAGATGAAATATTTGCAATTGCAGCTTGAAGAGATTCTAAAGAAGGGGTACATTCACCCAAGTGTGTCACCTTGGGGTGCCCTGGTACTATTCATGAAGAAGAAGGACAGGTTGTTGAGGCTATGCATTGATTTCAAACAGTTGAACAAAGTAACTGTCAAGAACAGGTATCCTCTGCCGAGGATCGATGATCTTTTCGATCAGTTGAAAGGTGTGAAAATATTTTTGAAGAGAGATCTTAGATCGGGATATCACCAGGTAAGAATAAAGTATGAAGACATCAGCAAGACCACCTTTAGAATAAGGTATGGTCATTACGAGTTCACAGTGGTACCGTTTGGGCTGTCGAATGCACCTGCTGTTTTTATGTGCTTAATGAATGGTGTATTCAAGGACTATCTAGACAAGTTTGTCATAGTCTTCCTGGATGAAATTCTGGTGTATTCCATGTCAGAGGAAGAGCATGAACAACACCTAAGGATGGTGCTGCAAGTGTTTAGAGAACACCAGTTGTATGCCAAGTTGAGAAAATGCTCGTTCTATCAAAGGTAGATCCATTACTTGGGGCACATTATTTCAAAAGAAGGGATCACCGTGGATCTTGAGAAGGTTGAGGCTATCAGAGAATGGTCAGTGCCAAGGAATGTGGTGGAAGTTAGATACTTTATGGGTCTATTGGGCTATTACAGAAGGTTTATCGCAGGGTTCTCAAAGATAGCTCACCCTATCACTTCCTTGCAAAGGAAGGAGAAAAAGTTTCAGTGGACTAAAGAGTGTGAGAAAAGTTTCCAGCGATTGAAGCAGCTGTTAACCAGTGCTCCAATATTGAGGATTGCAGATCCAAATGTGGATTTCATGGTGTGCACAGATGCATGTAAAGAAGGGTTGGGAGGATTTCTCATTCAGAATGGATTCATAATCTATTATGAGTCTAGGAAGCTGAAAGAGCACGAAAAGAACTATGCCACTCACGATTTGGAGTTGGCAGCAATTGTTCACGCTCTGAGGAAATGGAGACATTACCTCATGGGGAGGAGATTTGAATTGAGAACAGACTACAATGGTCTGAAATACTTGTTTGACCAACCTACCTTAAATTCCAGGAAGAGTAGGTGGCTGGAGTTTCTGTGTGAATATGACTTTGATATCAAGCATATCAAAGGGAAGGAAAACAAGGTGGTCGATGCACTCAACAGAAAGGTGCACAACTTACATGCTTCAGCCATTAGCATGTACAGGACTGATATTAAGGATAGAATTTTGGAAGATGCAAATGCAGATTTGTACTACAGAGACTTGGTAGCAAAGCTACAATAGAGTGAGAGACCACAAAAAGAGGAAAATTATACCTTGGAAGCTGATGGGATACTTCTATACAAAAACATAGTTTATATACCCATTGTATGAGGTTTGAAACTTGCGATTCTAAGAGAAATGCATAACGTGACTTATGTTGGGCACCCTGGATATCAGAAGACTATGGTAGCAGTCAGGAGCCATTAATTTTGGCTAGGTATGAAGAAAGAGAATGCTAAATATATCGCCAGATGTATGGAATGCCAGCAGGTTAAAGCTGAGCACAGGCACCTAGCGGGATTGTTGCAACCTTTGTCAATTCCTGAATGGAAGTGGGAAGTGGTGACAATGGATTTTATTACAAGATTTCCCAGAACAGGAAATATGCATGATTCGATAATGGTAGTGGTGGACAAGCTTACAAAAGTTTCCCATTTTATAGCACTGAAAACTACTCACAAGCCAGCAGATGTTGCTAATATTTTCGTGAAGGAAGTGGCATGATTGCACGGAATTCCTAAAACAATTGTGTCTGACAGAGACCTGAAATTCACCTCGAATTTCTGGAAAGGATTGATCAAAGGATTCGGAACAAATCTAAACTTTAGTACAGCTTATCATCCTAAGTCTGATGGACAGACAGAGAGGGTGAACAGAGTGATAGAAGACCTACTGAGAATGTATGTGATGGACAAACCATCAGAATGAGAAGACTGCCTACACTTGGTAGAATTCACTTACAATAATGGGTATCAAGCATCATTGAAGATGATCCCATTTGAAGCGCTTTATGGCAAAAAGTGCAATACTCCAGTAAGTTGGGATAATCCAGCTGACAGGGTAGTAATTGGGCCAGAGTTTCTCAAGGAAATGGAAGAGCAAATTCTTAAAATTAAGCAAAATTCAAAACCTGCCCAAGATAGGCAAAAAATTTATGTTGACAAAAATAAAACCCACAAAGAATTCAAAGTGGGTGATCCTGTTTTCCTGAAAGTAAAAGCTAATAGAAGTTCCCTGAAGCTGGGAAACTGTGCCAAGTTGGCAGCCAGATTTTGTGGGCCATTTGAAATCCTAGAAAGTATTGGGTCAGTTGCATATATGCTTGCATTACCTGCATCCATGACTATACATAATGTGTTTCATGTTTCATTGCTTAAGAAATATATACCTGATGCTAATCATGTTATTGATTGGAATGTGATTCGGGTGGAGCAAGAAGGTATCCTGCAAGTGCATCCTGTGTGCATATTGGACAGGAAAAGAAAACATCTCTGGAATCAAGCTATAGGGATTGTAAAGGTCCAATGGACCTGGTACAGTCCTGAGGACACAAAATGGGAGCATGAGGATAATGTGAGCAGAATACCCGCATCTTTTTGAAGATTTTGGAAATCTTGTTGATGTTGTGTGAAATTTGCACTGAGGACAGTGCAAAAATAACGGGAGGGGATTGTAATATCCCCAAGGATGAGCCCTATTGTAATCATGTTTATGAATTGTAAATCATGTTTTGTAGGCTGGTGAGCCGAGTATTGATAAGCTGGTAAGGCTTATGAGTTTATTAGGCCAGAGAGCCTAAGTGTTAAGGCTAGGAGGCTGTTTTTGTATATGTAATTATGCATAACGTTAATAAAAGTATGAACATCACTGCATGTAGACCGACCATAATGAATGAGTGATGGGGGACTAAGCTTCCACAGAGTGGGTAAGGAAATGGGGGCTGAAAGGTGGAAAGAAGGGATAAGTGTTGGGCCTAGGGGATAATCTAAAGGGCTTACCTCTAGAAAGGGATAATAATTTATTATTATTATTTCTGTAAAACTAAGGTGGAAAATTTTGAGTGTTGTCCTAAGTTCCTAGACTGGAACGCATGCTGATGGAGTGCATGCATCTTCATGGGAAAAAAGTGTCGGCCCAGGAACATGCAGTTAAAAGTTGCAGAAGTCAGTTGTGGAGGGGGTTCGCTCCTCATTCTGTCATCCTCCACCTGAGTTCGCGGGGATTTGGGGTGTCTAAACCATTTTTCCTATGCGTCTGCCTCTGCATACCCATGCACAGTGAAGGAAACCCTAACGGGAAGATTGTTCGCTATTCATTTTCCCATCCTCCATGAAATCTGTTGAGCTTTGGGATAGACCTTTGCATAACCTCATGCATCTCTAAAAACAGAAAATCATGAAGCTGACCTCTGTTGTTTTATTATGAAGACGAAACATCCTGGATATGGCTGCCTGAACTGTGTTGTGTCTTAGTGTGGTCTGTTGTCATTTTTGGATGTCCATACCCAAATTCTTGTTGCTGTTGTCACCCGTGAGTTAACCGAATTGCTATTGTTGTTGCTTTTATCCTCACCTTACGGGAAATGAAGTTGAAGCCAGTGGAAGAATTGGGTGGTTAGGTCCATGGTTGAAGAGGCGCACTGTCAGGCCTGTGAGCAGCTCTTTCTAGATGGAGTCTATTGGGAAGTGGTTTTCTCCCAGAGAGAGTCCAGCACCAGCTACGGATCTATGAGAGTTCATGATCCAGCCTGTTGTCGAGGCCTAGCGAGGGAGGGATGGATTGTGCTTGTGAAGGTGTATACTCCCAGGTGGAACAGACATGTGGGGAATGAGAATCTGTGAATAGTGGGCATAAGAAGGCATCCTGGGAAGAATCCTTCCAGTTATTTTGTGCAATTTCCCTGTAACCTCAGCCTAGTTTAGGAATCCCTTACCTTGGGTGGAGCTTAGTCCTAGCTCAGGGGTGACCCATTGTTGAGAGTGATGAGTAGCATGGTCTAAGGCTAGGAGGTTCATGGAAGTTCTGCATGTGGTAGGTGGAGTTACTACATATTCAAAGATAAGTATTAATGTTGTACTTAATTTATATGTGATGTTGGTTTGTGATACTTACTATATTATCATGCATTTCATTGTGATGATGCTTACTGTTGATTTCATTAATTATGTATGATGGAAGTAATTATATGTTACTCTGTTAAGCCATTTAACTTCATTTAAATTCATATTACATAAGTATGAGAATGTTGTTCCGCGCAGTAGCGTTTGCCTGGCCAGTGGGATGATGGTCAGGGACATTACACAGTCTATGAGATCACTTGATCTCTCTGCATTGCCCACCCGGAAACTTGAACTTCCATCACTGACCTCCTAGCAACCTATGAGATCATCCACTATTCTCCTTCCATTGCCCAGCTGACAACTTGAAAGTTCACTTCTTCCCCCTGGCAGTTTATGAGATCCTTAACTAGTCTCTTCTCCTCATCATCACTGAGATTCCTCCCAATATCTGGTTCACAGATGTGAATCACTTTCTCCTCTGTGTCACTGAGGTTTTCATCATGCCTCAACCATTTCCTCACTACTTTTCGCTGCTTTCTAACCAACAACTTTTGAATAGGCCATTTTACTTTCCTGTTCAGGGGTCATTCGTACCTCTAGCGTACCTTTGCCTCCTGCTGCATCCTCAATTCTAGCCTCTATATCCTTTCTCTTATTTCTATGAGCTCCAGATCCATCTCTAGCTTTCTTTTCTGCCTGATGTCTTGTCTTCGACCACGCTCATGTCCTTCAGTAGCCATTTCCACCTTCTCCTTGTCCTTCTGACAAGTCTTTTGGATTACTCTGCATCTGAGAGCATCTTCAACTCCTCCTATAGCTCACCTAGTTGTCTACTGACTGCTGGGGACTTGCAATAATCATCCACAGAGCATCCATACTATGTCTTCTCCTTCAACTGTTGTCTATGGGTGAACTTATGGTTATGATACTACTTGACGTAGCCAGACTATCTCCTTCATTTCCTTCATCTGAAATCTACAAACATGAGTTCGGTCTTCTCCTCTTTCTCTTGTGCCTGAAATCTACAGGAGAAAATTATGCTCTAATACCACTTGATGGTATCAGACTATATCCCTTACCTCCTTTCCTCTTTTTTCTGCTGTCTACAAAAAAAAAATCTGCTCTGATACCACTTGATGGTATCAGACTATCTCCTTTACCTCCTTTCCTCTTTAGCATGTTGTCTATAAGAAAAAATCTTCTTTGATACGACTTGATGCAGACCCCCCTTCTCTCCTAGGGGATACTTGACCTCCCGATCTAGAATTGTTCAATTCAAGGAGTTGGATCGACTCTTCGGGCCTTTATTAGACCCCAATTAGTCTTACATAGGTCCCCTTTCTTCTTCGTGCAGGTTCTGTCAAACCCGCGAGCTCTTTCCTGGCCTCTTCGAAGAATTCATTTAACACTCGCTATCCCCCCTTGCTGGGTCCTTTCCTTCATATGACCTCGTCTATTTCCTCATGTAACACGCGATTGCAGAGTGGCCAAAAGTGGTTTAAGACCACAATGCTTTTTTCCCCGCAATTCACCATATGTCGACGCCTGTACCTTTTGCAATACCATGGTTTCAATTGCGGCCCGCTCTAAGAAAATTAAAGCTCGATCACCTTCTGGCCCCACAAGAAAGCTTGACTTTTGATCTTGCGATATCGATCGTACCTCTTGATCAATGGTTGAGATCTGTCTCCTTCTATTTGTATCACACTATCCTATATCTCCACAATATGTTGACGTGTAGCCCTTCCAAATCAACGGTCACGATTTGCTTCGCTACTCCAAGCTTCAGCAATTTCAATTCTCAACCTTCACGCTCTCCAAGAAATATTTTATCCGGAGTTCATGATCTACTGAAACGTGTTTCCCACAGATTGATGGCCACAAATCACTTCAACTATTCTAGCTTCGGGGATTTCAATTCCTGTGCACTCACTTTCCCCCGAAGTGCTTTCAATCAGATTCCATGATCTTTCAACGTGTGTCTCTGGCAGATCGACGGTCACAAATTTATTCATTTCTTTACCCAAAGTCCACAGACTCCTGCCACATTTTCTCCTCAAATCAACGGCTCTAGTCCCCTTTGGGGCTTCAACACTTTCTACCAAGACCAGATTGACGATCCTTTGCACCCTTCTCGATAAATGGTCGAGATTCACTTCGGAGCTTCGGCGCTTCCACTCTTTACTCTTCTCCGTAGTATTTTGTACCTGAAATCCTGGATCTCATGCCATGCTTCCATCCAAATCGATGGTTCTCTTTCACTTAAGGTACTTCGGCCTTCGGGAGTTTCAACTCCTCTCTGCTCGCTTGCTCCCGGAGTCCATGATATAACGACACGTGTCTCCCCTTTTGATCGGATGACTTCTATCCACTTTGGCGCTTCGTCTCTCTAGGCTTTGGTGATTTCACTTTCTCCTTACTCACAAAACTTCTGGAGTACTTTCACCCAAAGTTATGGATCTCCCGCCACCTGTCCCTCTTGACGATGGATGGCCCCTAATCACTTCAAGACTTCGAGACTTTAGCAAGTCTTCTCTCTTGTACACACAAAGGGTTAATGCTCATGCACTTTACCTTGAATTGAACGATTGTCGATCCTCTATGCTCAGATCCAATGGTTGGAATCTTTTCTCCTCTTCGTGCATTCCCCCTTCATCCTGGACCCTAATCTGATGGTCTAGATCTCTTCCTAGAGCCAATCCGATGGTTCTTGTTGCTCTTCCTCCTGAGCTTCTTTGTTCTCCTGGACTTGGGAAATTTTCTAAGTGTTCAAAGTTTTTGGTTTTCAAACCTTCTCCTAAGAAACTGATTGAAAGGGTCTCATCTTCTCTTTTCCTCCTGATCCTTGACAATGAAGATTGTCCTTGACTCGAGCGCACACTCATGCTCTGCGTGCAAACTTTCACTATTCCTCTTGAGCTTGTGAATCTTGGTATAAGTTATCTTATGTGCGCACTATTTTCGTTGTCTCTGTTGAGATTTTTCTTACTCAAGTTCTAAGTTTCAATCCTTTTACCCCTCAAAGGAATTCTTGGACCTTCTCGACAAAGTTTTCTCAATGCACACTTGCAGATCTTACAGAGTATTCGAAAACTCTATGGGTGTATTCTTCTTGACACTCTTCTCCTTGAACTCGATAGAGAGTTCTCCTTGTGCACACTTGCACCTGCTCGATGACCACCTAACAGATCTCTATAGAGTTCTTAGTGACTTTGTCTATGTGTGCTTCCTCTACACAATTTCACCTCTCGGGTATTCAACAACCTTGAGGTTTCTCTTGAGTTTGTGATCGCTTTGGTCTGCCCTCTTGGCATGTTCTTTTCGAACTCTGCAAAGTTCATATGTGCACTCCTTGCGCTGGCTACAGAACCTCAAATGTTTTGTTGTGCACTCCTTGCATAGCCTAAGAATCCATAACAACCCTATAACTCATAGACAGATAACAAAGTCTATCTATCCCCTGCATATGAATTCTAACATGCATCTACAACATTTGTAAACACACACACACATAACATTCATTCAATACACAGAAACACACATAAAGTTCATATGCAGGAAAAACTGCTTTATTTCTATTAAGATGAATGTCTGATTAAAATATGTGTAGGCTAAACTATGACAGATTCTCATCTCTCTTAAGACCAACTATTCTACCTCCTATTCAATAACAATACTCCTCGAGCAGCCTCTTCTTGGGCATGCCATGCATCTACCTATCTAGGAAGGCTCCTAGGGTTCCTTCCGACTACCTCTCCTATAGAAGTAACAACTAACAACTACTCAAGCTCTGTTACATTCAATACTGAGAGTGAAACTCCCAGATCTCTCACAATCCTTAAATTTACGAGTGTTTTGATCTTCTTCAATCATCCATTCAAAACGGATCTACAAAAAAATTCCAACTTTTAGATTCCAATTAATTTGAAAAGGCATGCTATGGTGTTTAGTTGTCCCTCCATGTGGGCTTTGCTGACGATGCTCCTACATCGACTTGTGTCATCAACCTTTCCACCTCAGCCGAGGATGGCTCCAATCTTTAGTTGGGGGGGGGGGACACGTCATTCCATCATATTCTATATTCATTACCCTTCCCATTCCACCAATCACATCATGCCAACCTACCATAACAATATGACATTTCCATTGTGCACCATTATTACTAATTATGGCTTAAAATTCCATACTCTCAATTTTCCTAATTTAGCAATCTCTCCCTAGCATTCGACTGCATGTCCATGCCTGTAAATCACCCTATCAAAAATGCGTAGTGATGGCGTCCACCCAGGCACCTAC
>JASDQU010883277.1:0-12815 GCA_032191745.1 Picea mariana
CATATTCATCATGTATCAATGACAACTCATTGATCCATCTTCATCATATCAATGACAACTCATTGATCCATCTTCATCTATGCATTCTCATCAAGGAAAATACATATTATATTACATCAATCGTCAATCAATCAATCCTTTGACATCAATCAATCACTTGACATTAATCAATGACATCAATCAATCAAACCATTGGCATCAATGACAACATGATCCAACAATACCAACAAGAAGGTTGAAGAAAGAGCTACACAAACAGTTGATGAGAAGTGGACCAAAATACCAGAAAGAAGGAATGATTCCAAAAGAGATGAATATCTAAGAAGACCTCCTACCTTCAGGAATCAAAGAAGATTCAATCAATATGAAGGAAAATACAGAAGAGTAGATCATGAACCCAGATGGACTACATCACAAAGAAGGCCACTTACTCCCAGGTATCAAAATTTCTTTCTTGGTGATTGTTATACTTGCAAAAATTTTGGACATAAGGAAATTAATTGCAAAATCAATGAAAGGAAAAACTATGCAAGAAACATGAATGGTGTCAATAGAAGATATGGAAATAATCATGGATTTGTCAATAGAAGTTATAATTCATTTTCCCCATTGATGGACAAAAATATTTTATGCTACAAATGTAATTATCTTTGTCACAAAGCATGAGATTGCAGATATATGAATGAAGTTGTCCCTATGCCAACCACAGTTTGGAGAAGGAAAGAGATTGCAAACAATGAATATTGTTGAATAACATTGATCATTGGAGAATGTAAAGAAGAATATGAATGGTACATAGATAGTGGATGTTCTTCACACATGACCAGGTATCAAGACAAAATCATCAGCTTGAAGAGAAAGGGTGGAAATGTTTCATTTGGAGATGACTCATCTGCCAAAATAATTGGAAAAGGTGTAGTAGATCTTGGAAGAAAAAATGTAAAAGAAAAGAATGTCCTATTGGTTGAATACTCGAAGAATAATCTACTTAGTGTTAGTAAAATGTGTGATCAAGGATATACTCTCACGTTTGACTCACAAAGATGAAAAATCAAAGAAGAAGGTTTAGGAAGATTGGTTGCAACTACAACAAGAAGACCAAGTAACATATACATCCTAAATCCACGAAAAATCTTCAAGGAAGAAAGAGACCATAAAAATGAAGTGTTATTAAGTGCTATATGTTCAGGGGGAGTAGCCCCAAAGAAGAGAGTTACCTTTTTCCATTAAACTTAGGGGGAGTAGCCCTACCCTTTGCCATTGATGTCAAAGGGGGAGAGAAATTAGGATCATGATGAAAGGGGGAGCATGAGTGTTTCCATCAATGACAAAGGGGGAGATTGTTGGAAAATTGGTTGTTGTCATTGATGTCAACCCTAGTCATTGGTTTTGGACCACAAGATTGATGAACGTATTTGGACATGAAGGACAGTGCACATGAAGACACAACACCCATGGCTGGATTGTATACATCATGTTGTTTCTGGTGGTAGGTGGCATGTCACGTGGATCCTCATGGTTGAGGAGAAATGAATTTTTGAAGATGACAAAGTGAATTGTGTTGGAAATATTGTCATTGATATCAATAGTTGAAGTGATGATCTGTAATGATGAAGTACATCAGTTGAGATTGTCATTGATGCCAAAAGGTATATCAGTCAGCAGAAGATGTAAGATATATTAGTGGAGAAGTAGAAAGCGCAAGCTCAGGAGGAGGAGAAAACAACAGAAGAGAATTGTATGAAGATCAAAGCTCAAAAGTACAAAAGTATTTCGTGTCTATTGTTGATCACGATAGGATCAACAATCCAATGATAAAAGATCAGGAGGGTTGGCGAATGAGGATCAAAGCTCAGTAGGAATAAGTGCATTGCATATGTATCGTCGAGTTCCTTGAAAATTTTAAGAAGTCGACCATTGCAGAGGAAATTGTGAGAAGTCTCAGCAGCCGTCAGATTAAACCTGATTCTCGTCAGTCATTAGATCATCTCAAAGTGGAAGGATAGGATAAGTGAGTTAAAGAGGTTGTGATTTCAACGTGTCAAAACCCTGTCAGTCATCGGATCATCGAGTCTATGGATCGTTGATCTATCATGAAGCATTTTCAGAGTTTTGCGGTCTTCGAGTGAGGCAACTCATATCAGGAGTTCATGATATGAGAAATCACGATGCACTCCTCTGGATTATCCCCTAGTCACAGATAGTGGTCACATAGTCGAAGGATGAGGTTAAGGAAGGAGCTAGAGTTTCTAGCCTCCATTTCAGCATTTTGAATACTGGGATTTAGAGGAGTTAAGGAGACTCGCGACAGAATCCTTGAAGTGCGAAATTGCGAAGCGCTTTGTAGATAAGCGCCTGGTCACCACTGATGGTCACTAGAATGGAAGGAGCTAGTGCAGCCAAGCTCTATTTCGGCCATCGCGACATGGAGTTTCGAGACCCTTCATCACAAGAATGTCGAAATGCGAAATCGCGATAAGATAAGGACCATCGATTTGGAGTACACAACGAGGACTGTTGGATCAGGGTTGTGGGTCAATGAACCACATCAGCAAGGACACGTGGCATACTAAGACACTGACAAGTGTCAAGTTGATACATCATTTCAGGTACGTGAAAATCACGAATATGAATGACACGTGGCAGCTAATAGGCCTGTGACATGTCAACAAGAGACATCAGCAAGTTATGTCACAATAAGAATCCCAAAATTACAACAGCCATCCATCTCAATGCATGATTAAGTCATAGCCGTCGATCTACAATAGTGGAAGGATAGTGTAAGGATTAAACACTAACCATTAATCTGGTTCAGAGATGTAATGTGAGCCATTCGATTGTTTCGGCGATTTCATTATCATGAGTTTTGTAATATTGAAAGTCATGATGACTCGAAGGGCAAAGTATCAAAATTTCGTCAGTCGTCCATCTCGTCAGGAAATTGAATCGTGATCATTGGAACGATAAACGCTCAGAAGCTTGTATTGCCTAAGAGTGAGGTCACCGTCGTTGGTCATATTCTATAAGAGTTTTTAAAGGGATGTCACTATATTTTCTAAAGCTCGTGGTTCTGTATGGCATGGTCATATGAAATGGTTTGAAGGGAGTGCCTCATACAGATTTCATTTGACAAAGAGTTACAAAAGAACAATACAGAGAATCGATAAATGATCGAATATGGTTTGTTGGTGAACCAAGAATGCAACAGTAATATGAGTACGATCTAATGAGTCGATCCATGTCTGTGATCAACTCATGACAAAAATGAACCGATACACAATCATGATTAAAAGAGAATAAATCATGAAAATATGAATAAAGAATAAAAATAAAAATGATATTAATTAAAGTTTAATTATCATTTTAAATAAAAAGGTGCAATGGTTCAAATAAAGGGACACGTTGTTTTAAATTTCACACCAATTTGAAGATTATATAAATGAGAAAAAGTGGTGAGAAGAAAGTGTCTCTGCAGTCCATATCAAAAGATCAAAAGCTGAAGCAAATTCCAGGAAGAAAAGCTAATACCTATGCATTAAGGGTGGTTGGGTGGTGCAAGGGTAGGTTGGTGCCTGCAGAGGGAGTTCGTACTTCCTTGTCAGTTACAACTGACTAAACAGGGGGTCGTAGCCTCCTACCAATTGGTTCTGGTAAACCAGGGTGTGGGTGCATCCTGATCAATGGTGTTGATCAAAGAGGAAGTACATCTTCCTTCTATGTAACTTGTAAAACAAATTTTGCAGTTAATAGAAAAGAGTTTGTGGTTTTCCCATTTGGGTTCCACGATAAAATACTGTGTTAAAATTCTGTTTGCATTAATAAATGAAAAATTGATATAATTTTTGTGTCATTGATTCACCCCTCCCCCCCCTCTCAGTGACAGGATCTGATCCTTCAAATTGAAGAAGGAAGTACAGGTCAGCCCTGAAGATAATTAAAGAAAAGAATTACAAAATAAGAAAGTGTCAGGTTGACCCTAATGTTAAAAGGAAGTTACATAAAGGGTATAAATACATATCATTATACATCCATTTTAAACACACACAAGTCAAATTTCAGAGGAAATCTGAAGTAAAAAAGGCCAGATTTCAAGGAAGGATGAAGTCTTTTGGTGATGTGTTCTAAGGTACGTTATTTACAGGTCATATTACCATTTTCTCTATAAATGTTTTTCTAGAACGATTTAGCCGATTAAATTGATATGGTATTGAGAAGACATGTCTAGGTACTTGTGATAAAAATTTCAGCTCTTTATTCTCTATAATCTTGGAGATACACTCTGTGGAAGATAGGGTTTTTGACTAGTCGTGAAGCTAGCCATAAACAGGTGTTCTAGGTAAAACAATCATAACTTATTCATAGAGAATCCAAATGAAGTGAGACCAACTGCAATGGACATAGTATGGTCTGTAGTTTCTTGTGTGCAAATTTCAGAATCTGATGTCAAATATTGAGTGTGGGGCATTCTATACAAGTTCTCTCTCCTGAATAAACTAGAATTGAATAAGGTCTACCATTTTCTCTATGACTTCTTTTTGAGGAGGATTCAAGGAGTGGAAAATGGAGGAGTTTCAAAGAATACATTGATTTATATTATCTACAGGATGAGATTATTCTAAGAAGCGAAGAATTTCATAATTTGAAGAAGTCTCAGGAAGCATTATCAGGTTCTATGTGATGGTTAGTTGATGGTGATGATTTAATGTAAAGTTTTATTATCTCTCATATATTCTTGGGTGGAAGGAAGGGGAAAGGATGGAGAGGTCAACCCTCTCTTGATATTGGAGGATTGTATCTTCCTTTTGGAGGTTTATCCCTCCCTTTATATTTAGAAGTTGGAGCTACCTTTGGAAGTCATTACTTCCCTTGAATAATAACTATTGATTATTTCTCATATATTGTGCATGGTGTATTGTTGTGTATTGATGTAACTCTTATACTATTGTTCATTGCTCATTGGATATAATTGAATGGTTTAAGTATAAGTTGATGTTTTTTTTAAATTGTACTTGATATTGATTCACCTCCCTCTCAGTATCAACAGTTTCAATTCATCTCACTCAATTCAAGAGTTGAACTATATATTTTGGCTAGTGGCATCACCCAAGCCTTCTTTATAATTGAGGAACTAGGGTTTTTGGATCAAATCTTAAATTTATAGGGTTTCCAAAGGTTTAAGGTTTCATTGTTGCACTAGTACTTAGAACACAAGAATGTTCAAAACATGAGTGCGGGTGCTTGAAACAACTTGAAAATTTAACCAAATTTACGAGAAAGACCAAGTTAAGAGTAACAATAATGTATATTAAAAAACATAAAAAATTAAGAGGGAAACTTTGAAACGGAAAAAATACATTGAAACACTTTGTGATAGTTTGACAGTTTGGAAAATTCCAAATAAATAGCCCATAACTTATGGCTATAAAAATGAAAACAGATGAAACAAAAAAACAATATAGAACAATAAATATGTAAACAAGATAAAATGCAGTTGAGCGTTGATGCAAATTGTAGATGATTGTTACACACCATGATCTGCTACTCAAAAGGATCAAGGCATAATTTAATTTTTCGATAAAATATTGTTTTTGTGCTTCCAACATAAACGCAATTAGTCCAAATGCATAAGCACCATCTAGTGGAAATAATTTGAAAACCTTTTTTACTCTTAAATTCATTAGGATCAATGACTTAAACAAATAACCCACTCAAATTTATGGTGTTTATTTCTATGCATTCAGGGAAATATCTCACTTCATAGATCGTCTTTATTGCAAATTAGCTATAGTTTTTGGTGTTTTAGAAACTAACTAACTAGATTTCAAAATGATCTTTACGAGGACACTATCAAAAGGAGACTTTTGGTTGAATTTCATTTAGAATGTCTTTAGAATAATTGTCCTTATTTATAAATATCTTAGAAAAGGGTTACTTTCCTCACTACTTATCCAAAATGTACCTTTTTCTAAACTTTGTAAAAAAATAAATCCTTGGAAAAGTTTGAAGTCGGTATGGCTCGAGCAAACGAAATTAGTCACTATAGTACTAGAAGTGCTTCTGTCTTTACCTCTATTTTTTCCTCTGTGGGATCTACTTCTAACTTAGATTTTTTTGAAGCGGATGTTTTTTTTATTGGTGTTGCTTCAATGTATATAATAGGATCTGGATTGGAACCTAACGAAGGTATGTTGGGTCACCTATGTATAGAATTTGAAGACGAAAGGTCAATAGCTTCAAAAAAGTGAAATGAATCATTTGACAATTAGCATTTTGAGACAACATTATCAAAATAAATGTTTACTTGATGCAAGAACAACCAACAAGAGATCAGAAAAAGGGAAGCTTGGTAGAAGAAGGGGCAGTAACATAGAGATCAATGACAAAGTCCATTTGAAGATCAAAAGATGAAATGATTTGAGCTTTTCCATGGTGAACAAAGGCCGTCTCTAAGCCAAAACGATTTGTAAAACATCAATAGTGAGTAAAAATATAAAAATATCTATTGAAAGTGTATAGCTCACCCCTTTGCAAGAATTTCCTAAGCATGAATAGTAAGGCATAAAATGTTGGTTTTCCCATTTGGGTTTCCAAGGAAAATCCTTTCAAGTTTGTTCTAGTTGGAGGAATTAATATGCTTTCATTTACAACCTATTTGTTAATTGCAAGTGTCATGCATCTTCTTTACTATTGGTTTTGTGATTGGTAAAGTTTGTAATTGGTATGGTGTAGTTTTAAACATTTGTATACACATATTGATTGTGGAGTGCATTTTTATTTGCCTTCATAGGATTGTAGAGATAGAGTAGGCACATTTAAAGGACAAAGTTTAGCTTCAGTTAGCATAATAGATTAAGTGTTGCATTGAAGATTGTAAACTTCCAATCATCCACATTTATAGAACATAAAATAATAATGTATGCTTAATGGTGGATACATTTTTAATGAAGTTTTGTGCTTAATATTTCATTACATTAGTGTGATTTTGTTTGGTTGGCCTAATACACCATGTTGGGCCTAACAAACCAAAAAGTTGGCAACTTTTTCGATGGCATTGCCCTTAGAAACCACAAGAAAGTATACCAATTTTGAATCCAAATCAAAATTGAGCCATTCCTTCATCCTTGTTGGTGATTAGTAGTAGAGAAGTTTTGAACTCACTATTGAAAAATCTACGGAGAACAAATTATTTTTAATTTCATAGAATCATTTTTGTTGATGAAATGGATAGGCCATAGTCCTATCATTTATGAATGATATTGGTATCAAAGTAGTGGAATCCATGACCTTGAAAAACATGCTAACACTTTGAGGAGAAACTAAACCTATCATGGGTAAAGCATTGAAAAGAGAAAGGAAGATTTAAGGGTCATCAATGTGTAGATCCAAGAGGAGAATCAACAATTGAAGGAGAAGATAGTAGAGCCATAAAAGGAACTTGAGGCTTCGAAAAAACTACTACCTTTGTTAAAGGAACACTTCGTTGAATGTTGGGGCACTCTCACCACTATTATGGTATATTGGAATAAGAGCAAAGTTTATCTCTTACAACTAGGAGGACAAAAGAAGTTAATTCAGTTGGACAATTGAAAAGAATGGAGGCTTACTTAGATGATTTCTTAGCTATACCAAGAATTGGCAGCAAAGGAGGAGGCATTGGCAAATTATAGGTAGTTGTCAAATATACCATAGGAACTGCAATCAACTTCCATTGCTACTATATAAGCCAACATGATGGCCAAGACAAGCATGATAATCTCATACTACAAGGACCTTTCTCAATTTGTATCAATGTTTTCTAAGAACTAGTCATCAACTTGGATATCATAGTGACTACCAATTTGTCCTAGCATCCTTTATGTAATAGTCTCCTCTTGAAATTGTTCATCAATTCATATTCGGTATTAGAATTATCTTTAATTTGTTTATCAAGTCCATGTTCTTCTTCATTGGAGGTGGAGTCCATCCTCTCTTCATTAACATGTCCATTAGTATTAAGATTTAAATCTCTTTGTTTAACATCATCATTTGCATCTTCAATTCTCAAACATTTTTTGCCTTCTCTCCTTTTTGTCATGCTTTCCTTGTTTTTCCCATTATGGATAACATCATCTCTATTGTGATGAAGTTTTTTTATTTATGATTTCCTTTACTACCTATGCTTACACAATATTTATATCTTGAAAATTCAAAGTTTGTATTTTTTTTCAAATAAGGGAACCTAATATCTTATAGCCAATTAAAACTTTAAACCCAAAAAACAAATTTTATGCTAATAAACTTAATCCACCCAAATTTAAAAATAAATAGATAAATTTATGTTATTTGGACTTTGCTAAGTATTTAATATAACATTCATCTGACACAAAAATAACATTCAACTAAAAGATTATTTCGGCCAAAAATACTACAAAATCCGGTAACGTGACAATTTTAGTGTTTCTCCATGCATCTTCAATTTCAGAAGACATGGACCATGCCAAATTCTACCAATGTGATGTTAGATACGATATCGAATTCGGGGTTGAATCTAATTTTCTACTTTATAATTTTTACCCAATTTCTATTTTTAATTTATTTATTTATAAACACACATTTCTCTTTAGTCCCATTAGAATTGACAAAATGAAAATTCAATATCTCTAAAAATACATAACTTAATTGTAAAAATATGCAACTTATCTTGAGTCATCCTCTTCAAAAGGGTATATTTAGAAGTTTTAAATTTAGTGAGAATGAAAAGAATAAGTGGGATCCACATAGAATTGCACATTTTACACAATGTTTTACAGTTGGTTTGAATTAAAATATAATAAAAAATTATTTTTTGAATGCAATAAATAAATAGTGAAAGAGTGATGCAATCTATGTTGATTATTTTGTTATATTTGTTTGATCCTGTTATCCCTATTTTATGGGATAACTAAGGAGATGATGTCTCGAGGCCTTCATGTTGCATATATAGAGTGTTGAGAGACCACATGACTAGCAATGTCCACTTGCACATACAAAAGCCCACTCTATCACCACATTCTAATCCATTATCAGTGCACCACCACACCAACTAGCTTCTAGAAGGAAGATGGGTCTTTCTCCATGTGGTACAAGTTAGATATTGTGGCAGGTAATCACCCTAGTATTTAAGGAATTTAAACATGTTGTATTTGAACTACTTATTATAGAATGCCTGCTTGGACATTATGCTTTTGACCCTGTTTCACCTTGGTGAGTGTCATATATTTCCTAGTAAGTGGCCAACCTTTTGGGAAGGTTTGTGACTGGGGGTCCCTTGAGGGGTTATCATACCATTCCTGACCGTACTTACCAACTTCCTCTTATTACACTCCCATCGTATTGTCTTCTTCTAGGCCCCTTGACTTTAGTGACCCAAGAAGGGCATGTACCCAATTTCATGGGAAGAAGGGGCTAAAGGTCCAAAGGGATTGATGTTGGATAAAAATATAAAATCATAAATATAGACCTTCCAGATGCTTCGCCTAGGGATCCATGAGAAAGCAATGAAATGCTTCTTTGTAAGAAAAGGGGGACCTACAAAAATAAATGATAATGAATGCTTAAGGGGTTAGTTGGAGGATGGGAGGTCTCAACATGAGCCAACCTATCATGATCATGGGTATTTCTAGGTATGACATTACCATCATCTGGTCACCAATCTAGGGTAGCGGCTTTCGGTTACACAAATGAGAGAAAGGGGGTCTCATCAAGAGACAATATTTTCATTTCCGCAGCATATTTGTGAGTGACATTGTCATTATCTGGACACCATGCTAGGACGGAGGCCTTCAAATCATTCCTTAAAACATGAAAGAAATAAATAATGGAAAGAATATGGGATTGGAAAAAATGCATTTCAAACGAAGGTGCCACACACCCTCTACAAAGGCACCCATAAATGATATAATATGATCCCTTGCATGTCATGAAACTCATAGACCTATGAAGTCTAAACCATTTCCACCTCATCATCCACTACATAACCTTAAAAGGCCATCCTTGGGAGCATCCCCTACTTGAGGGCTTTGGTCTACCCAATAGGACTTCTATGACACCCCTCTCATACTTAAACTTGGTCAATTATATAGGGTTTTCGAGCATCTATTTAATTTGATGAAGTAGTTTTGATGCACATGTTTAGGTGTCTTTCTTATTATATGTGGTTTACACTTTTCATGATATATTTTACTTGATATCTTTGGAGGGCATACCCTTTTTTTTTGCAGGACCTTTCTTGGTGGCCATCTTTGGGAGAAAAAGACTAGCTTTGGCTTCCATGGGGAAAGAATCCCATAGGTTGGATGTTGTAAGCCCAGACACCAGATCACAAATACATGCTTTGGGAGACTTACATGAAATCATGGAGGATCTTATCCAACCCCTAATACCCAAACTATTTTACTAGGAGAGGCAAAACATCATCTTTTGAGGGTTGGCGTCATGCTTGAGAGGATTTGATGGTGATGGAGTTGTTTCACATTGAAGCTTGGAATATTTTCATTGGAGGAGGCATGGATTGACCCTAGCACATGAGGAGGAGGCTCAAGGAGACCCGATGACCTCCATTTTCCTCTCCAATGACTTGTTCAAGGTGTCAAAAAATCCCCTAAAGGGGTGACATCATATCTTTTTAGGGTTTCTATTGTGTTAAAGTGAAAATTAAAGAATATTATTTGATGCAAGGGGTGAGATAAGGGTTTTTGACCCCTTATCTTATGTTTTACCCTTAATAAGTGGAAAAACTATGTTTTAAGGTTTTTCTATAAATAGAGATCATGTGAATCTCATTTCATAACATATATCTCCCATTGTGAGAAGTATTTGGCTGGAATTTTTGCTACTCTTGGTGATTATGGTGTTTCTCTCTTGTGAAATGTCTTTTGGTGAATGTCTCTTGGTGAATGGATGAGGAGGAGTAGTGTGCACCCTCTAAAGGCTTGCTCTCTTGACTCTTGGATGAATTTTGCATGGTAAACTAGGGTTTGATATCTCATTTCTTGGATTAGGTAAGAAAAAATATACATATGCTATTTATTTCTTGATTATTTTGGTTATTTTTGGTGGAAACCCGAAGGAGGAGTACGTTGGATACACCCTCCATCATTGCTTCATCTTATTATTAAGTTTATAATTATTTTGTTCAATAAGGGTTGCTAGGAGGAATACTAGTGTGTATACCCTCCTAGATTTTCCCTAAGTTAGTTGGCATACCCTAGGGAGTAAGAGTATTTACACCCCTAGAGTTTTTTTTTATCTAACTTGTGCTTTAAAGAACCCATTCACCCAATTTTAAAGGCACTAATCAAAATATTTTTGCATTGGAGAAATGAAATAGTGCATTGAGAAATGTGATTTCTTTCCATATTAACTTTTTTCAATTTGGGTTTTGTTCTGTGTGCCTAGAGAACCTCTTATCCACTAGGGTGTCCCCTGTAGAGGGGTATTGCTTTGTGTTGTTACAAACATTCATCTTCAGCCATTAGGGCTGTAGAAACCCTAATCTAATTTCTTCAATAACTCTTTAATCAACCATTGAAAGTTTCTTAAAGTTTGCACACTTAAACTACTAGGCATAGTGCACCTTTTGGAAAAGTTTGGGGGAGTTTCAGTGGTTGATCTTCTTGTTATAATATTTTTTTTTTACATCCATAAGGTTGCTTTATATTGCTACAGAAAGTGTTTACAACAGCCTTACCTTTTTATGCTAGCATCTTGATCTTTAAATCTTGAGTTTCACTATTGTTTAGCTAGTTTATATCTTACATATTTTACTTGATTTCTATCATTTTTTTAGCAGCTTATTGTGTCATTTCATTGCTGATATATATTGTTACTAACAAATTATATTAGGGACAACAATCTTAACTTGCTTTTCCAATTGATATATTGCATTGTATCTTGGTTTTCCTTGTTTCTCGGGCAAGTACTATCTCCTTACAAGTCACTCAAAGCATTGACAACCTCAAGCAACCCTAAAGACTCATTACCAATTTCCCTTTTCAATATAGAAACTTGACCTTTAGGGGCATCCATTCATACATCACATTTTTCTTCTCAATCAGGGATGATTTTAAGGATGGAAATTTATATTAAAATGTAGAGACATGGGCTAATCTTACTAGTCCTTAATATGGAAAATGTAAAATGTTTGGCAATATTTTTGTAAAATTATTCAAATTTATAAGGATTTTGTATACTTTCTATAAAATTTTGGCGGTTTTTCAGGTAAAATAATTTTATTCTATAGAATTTGGGCGAATCGATTTTAGAAAAAATGGAAATTGGTGAATCGTTTTTTTGGGAAAAAACATGGAAAATTATCCCATTTGCGAAATTTAGTGCCTAAAATCATCTATGGTCTCATTCCCCCAATAGGGTCATCGAGATTCCCCCTTGAGGTGACTACCTCACCTATAAAGTGATGGGAACACCTACCTAAGGTGACAGTGGGTAGGTGCTCTCATAGTTGTCTCCATTTGGTGGTTGGGTCGGGCTTTTCCCAACCTACAACTAGTGCTATAATAGGTCCAAACTAAAAATTGAAAATTGAAAATGGTGGTCTCCATGAATGTCACTTATTATTCATTCCTACATTGTTTAAGGACACATTGTCACAAAAGACCAAATTGACCCTTTAGATGTCAATAAAAAAATCACAAAAGTAATGAATAAAAAACTAAGTGAATTTCTTGCAAACCATCCTTTTACTACAAATTGAAATTCTAAACGTAAAAATAAATTATGATTTATGAAATTTAAACAACTAGTAAAAACTTTGTTTTTACTAGTTGTTTAAATTTCAT
>JASDQU010883277.1:12865-30635 GCA_032191745.1 Picea mariana
TTTTATTATCTCTCATATATTCTTGGGTGGAAGGAAGAGGAAAATATGGACAGGTCAACCCTCTCTTGATATTGGAAGATTGTATCTTCCTTTTGGAGGTTTATCCCTCCCTTTATATTTGGAAGCTAGAGCTACCTTTGGAAGTCATTACTTCCCTTGAATAATAACTATTTATTATTTCTCATATATTGTGCATGGTGTATTGTTGTGTATTGATGTAACTCTTATACTATTGTTCATTGCTCATTGGATATAATTGAATGGTTTAAGTATAAGTTGAATTTTTTTTTAAATTGTACTTGATACGGATTCACCCCCCTTTCAGTATCAACAGTTTCAATTCATCTCACTCAATTCAAGAGTTGAACTATTTATTTTGGCTAGTGGCATCACCCAAGCCTTCTTTATAATTGAGGAACTAGGGTTTTTGGATCAACTCTTAAATTTCTAGGGTTTCCAAAAGTTTAAGGTTTCATTGTTACACTAGTACTTAAAACACAAGAATGTTCAAAACATGAGTGTGGGTGCTTGAAACAACTTGAAAATTTAACCAAATTTACAAGAAATAACAAGTTGAGAGTAACAATAATGTATATTAAAAAACACAAAAAATTAAGAGGGAAACTTTGAAATAGAAAAATACATTGAAACACTTTGTGATAGTTTGACAGTGTGGAAAATTCCAAATAAATAGCCCATAACTTACGGATATAAAAATGAAAATAGATGAAACAAAAAAACAATATAGAACAATAAATAAGTAAACAAGATCAAATGTAGTTGAGGGTTGATGCAAAATGTAGATGATTGTTACACACCGTGATCTACTACTCAAAACGATCAAGGCATAATTTAATTTTTTGATAAAATATTTTTTTTGTGCTTCCAACATAAACACAATTAGTCTAAATGCATAAGCACCATCTAGTGGAAATAATTTGAAAACCTTTTTTACTCTTAAATTCATTAGGATCAATGAATTAAACAAGTAACCCACTCAAATTTATGGTGTTTATTTCTATGCATTCAGGGAAATATCTCACTTCATAGATCATCTTTATTGCAAATTAGCTATAGTTTTTGGTGTTTTAGAAACTAACTAACTAGATTTCAAAATGATCTTTACGAGGAAACTATCAAAAGGAGACTTTTGGTTGAATTGCATTTAGAATGTCTTTAGATTAATTGTCCTTATTTATAAATATCTTAGAAAAGGGTTACTTTCCTCACTACTTATCCAAAATGCACCTTTGTCTAAACTTTGTAAAAAAATAAATCCTTGGAAAAGTTTGAAGTCGGTATGGCTCGAGCAAACGAAATTAGTCGTTATAGTACTAGAAGTGCTTCTGTCTTTACCTCTATTTTTGCTCTGTGGGATCTACTTCTAACTTAGATTTTGTTGAAGCAGATGTTTTTTTTATTGGTGTTGCTTCAATGTATACAATAGGATCTGGATTGGAACCTAACGAAGGTATGTTGGGTCACCTATGTATAGAATTTGAAGACGAAAGGTCAATAGCTTCAAAAAAGTGAAATGAATCATTTGACAATTAGTATTATGAGACAACATTATCAAAATAAATGTTTACTTGATGCAAAAACAACCAACAAGAGATCGGAAAAAAGGAAGCTTGGTAGAAGAAGGGGCAGTAACATAGAGATGAATGACGAAGTCCATTTGAAGATCGAAGGATGAAATGATTTGAGCTTTTCCATGGTGAACAAAGGCCGTCTCTAAGCCAAAACGATTTGCAAAACATCAATAGTGAGTAAAAATATAAAAATATCTATTGAAAGTGTATAGCTCACACCTTTGCAAGAATTTCCTAAGCATGAATAGTAAGGCATCAAATGTTGGTTTTCCCATTTGGGTTTCCAAGGAAAATCCTTTCAAGTTTGTTCTAGTTGGAGGAATTAATATGCTTTCATTTACAACCTATTTGTTAATTGGAAGTGTCATGCATCTTCTTTACTATTGGTTTTGTGATTGGTAAAGTTTGTAATTGGTATGGTGTAGTTTTAAACATTTGTATGCACATATTGATTGTGGACTGCATTTTTATTTGCCTTCATAGGATTCTAGAGACAGAGTAGGCACATGTAAAGGACAAAGTTTAGCTTCAGTTAGCATAATATATTAAGTTTTTCATTGAAGATTGTAAACTTCCAATCATCCACATTTATAGAACATAAAATCATAATTTATGCTTAATGGTGGATACAGTTTTAATGAAGTTTTGTGATTAATATTTCATTACATTAGTGTGATTTTGTTTGATTGGCCTAATACACCATGTTGGGCCTAACAAACCAAAGAGTTGGCAACTTTGTCGATGGCATTGCCCTTAGAAACCACAAGCAAGTATACCAATTTTGAATCCAAATAAAATTTGAGCCATTCCTTCATCCCTGTTGGTGATTAGTAGTAGAGAAGTTTTGAACTCACTATTGAAAAATCTACAGAGAACACATTATTTTTAATTTCATAGAATCATTTTTGTTGATGAAATGGATAGGCCATAGGCCTATAATTTACGAATGATATTGGTATCAAAGCAGTGGAATCCATGACCTTGAAAAACATGCTAACACTTTGAGGAGAAACTAAACCTATCATGGGTAAAGCATTGAAAAGAGAAAGGAAGATTTAAGGGTCATCAATGTGTAGATCCAAGAGGAGAATCAACAATTGAAGGAGAAGATAGTAGAGCCATAAAAGGAAGTTGAGGCTTCGACAAAACTACTACCTTTGTTAAAGGAACACTTTGTTGAATGTTGGGGCACTCTCACCACTATTATGGTATATTGGAATAAGAGAGGAATTTATCTCTTACAACTAGGAGGAAAAGAGAAAGTAATTCAGTTGGACAATTGAAAAGAATGGAGGCTTACTTAGATGATTTCTTAGCTATACCAATAATTGGCAACAAATGAGGAGGCATTGGCAAATTATAGGTAGTTGTCAAATATACCATAGGAATTGCAAGCAACTTCCATTGCTACTATAGAAGCCAACATGATGGCCAAGACAAGCATGATAATCTCACACTCCAAGGACCTTTCTCAATTTGTATCAATGTTTTCTAAGAACTAGTCATCAAATTGGATATCATAGTGACCACCAATTTGTCCTAGCATCCTTTATGTAATAGTCTCCTCTTGAAATTCTTCATCAATTCATATTCGGTATTAGAATTATCTTAATTTGTTTACCAAGTCCATGCTCTTCTTCATTGGAGGTGGATTCCATCCTCTCTTCATTAACATGTCCATTAGTATTAAGATTTAAATCTCTTTGTTCAACATCATCATTTGCATCTTCAATTCTCAAACATTTTTGGTCTTCTCTCCTTTTTGTCATGCTTTCCTTGTTTTTCCCATTATGGATAACATCATCTCTATTGTGATGAAGTTTTTTTATTTATGACTTCCTTTACTACCTATGCTTACACAATATTTATATCTTGAAAATTTAAAGTTTGTCTTTTTTTTCAAATAAGGGAACCTAATATCTTATAGCCAATTAAAACTTTAAACACAAAAAACAAATTTTATGCTAATAAACTTAATCCACCCAAATTTAAAAATAAATAGATAAATTTATGTTCTTTGGAATTTGCAAAGTATTTAATATAACATTCATCTGACACAAAAATAACATTCAACTAAAAGATTGTTTCGGCCAAAAATACTACAAAATCCCATAACATGATGATTTTAGTGTTCCTCCATGCTTCTTCACTTTCAGAAGACATGGACCATGCCAAATTCTACCAATGTGATGTTAGATACGATATCGAATTCAGGGTTGAATCTAATTTTCTACTTTATAATTTTTACTAAATTTCTATTTTTAATTTATTTATTTCTAAACACACATTTCTCTTTAGTCCCATTAGAATTGACAAAATGAAAATTCAATATCTCTAAAAATACATAACTTAATTGTAAAAACATGCAACTTGTCTTGAGTCATCCTCTTCAAAAGGGTATATTTAGAAGTTTTAAATTTAGTGAGAATGAAAAGAATAAGTGGGATCCACATAGAATTGTACATTTTACACAATGTTTTACAGTTGGTTTGAATTAAAATATAATAAAAAATTATATTTTGAATGCAAAAAATAAATTAAAAAATAGTGAAAGAGTGATGCAATCTATGTTGATTATTTTGTTATATTTGTTTGATCTTGTTATCCCCATTTTATGGGATAACTAAGGAGATGATGTCTCGAGGCCCTCATGTTGCATATATAGAGTGCTGAGAGACCACATGACTAGCAATGTCCACTTGCACATACGAAAGCCCACTCTATCACCATATTCTGATCCATTATTAGTGCACCACCACACTAGCTAGCTTCTAAAAGGAAGATGGATCTTTCTCCATGTGGTACAAGTTAGATATTGTGGCAGGTAATCACCCTAGTATTTAAGGAATTTACACATGTTGTATTTGAACTACTTATTATAGAACACTTTCTTGGACATTATGCTTTTGACCTTGTTTCACCTTGGTGAGTGTCATATATTTCCTAGTAAGTGGCCAACCTTTGGGGAAGGTTCGTTATTGGGGGTCCCTTGAGGGGTTATCATACCATTCCTGACCATACTTACCAACTTCCTCTTATTACACTCCCATCGTATTGTCTTCTTCTAGGCCCCTTGACTTTAGTGACCCAAGAAGGGCATGTACCCAATTTCATGGGAAGAAGGGGCTAAAGGCCCAAAGGGATTGATGTTGGATAAAAAGATAAAATCCTAAATATAGACCTTCCAGATGCTTCGCCTAGGGATCCATGAGAAAGCAATGAAATGCTTCTTTGTAAGAAAAGGGGGACCTACAAAAATAAATGATAATGAATGCTTAAGGGGCTAGTTGGAGGATGGGAGGTCTCAACATGAGACAACCTATCATGATCATGGGTATTTCTAGGTATGACATTACCATCATCTGGTCACCAATATAGGGTAGCAGCTTTCAGTTACACAACTGAGAGAAAGGGGGTCTCATCAAGAGACAATATTTTCATTTCCACAATGTATTTGTGAGTGACATTGTCATTATCTGGACACCACGCCAGGACAAAAGCCTTCAACTCATTCCTTAAAACATGAAAGAAATAAATAATGGAAAGAATATGGGATTGTAAAAAACGCATTTCAAATGAAGGTGCCACACACCCTCTACAAAGGCACCCATAAATAATATAATATGATCCCTTGTATGTCATGGAACTCATCAAACTATGAATTTTAAACCCTTTCCACATCATCATCCACTACATGACCTTAAAAGGCCATCCTTGGGAGCATCCCCTACTTGAGGGAGTTGGTCTACCCAATAGGACTTCTATGACACCCCTCTCATACTTAAACTTGGTCAATTGTATAGGGTTTTTGAGCATCTATTTAATTTGATGAAGTAGTTTTGATGCACATGTTTAGGTGTCTTGCTTATTATATGTAGTTTACACTTTTCATGATATATTTTACTTGAGATCTTTGGAGGGTGTACCCTTTTTTTTTTGCAGGACCTTGCTTGGTGGCCATCTTTGGGAGAAAAAGACTAGCTTTGGCTTCCATGGGGAAAGAATCCCATAGGTTGGATGTTGTAGGCCCAAAAACTAGATCACAAATACATTCTTTGGGAGGATTACATGAAATTGTGGAGGATCTTATCCAACCCCTAGTACCCAAACTATTTTCCTAGGAGAGGCAAAACATCATCTTTTGAGGGTTGGCATCATGCTTGAGAGGGTTTGATGGTGATGTAGTTGTTTCACATTGATGCTTGGCATATTTTCACTAGAGGAGGCATGGATTGACCCTAGCAAATGAGGAGGAGGCTCAAGGAGACCCAATGACCTCCATTTCCCTCTCCAATGACTTGTTCAAGGTGTCAAAAAATCCCCTAAAGGGGTGACATCATATCTTTTTAGGGTTTCTATTGTGTTAAAGTGAAAATTAAAGAATATTATTTTATGCAAGGGGTAAGATAAGGGTTTTTGACCCCTTATCTTATGTTTTACCCTTGATAAGTGGAAAAACTGTGTTTTAAGGTTTTTCTATAAATAGAGATCATGTGAATCTCATTTCATAACATATCTCTCCCATTGTGAGAAGTATTTGACTGAAATTTTCACTACTCTTGGTGATTATGGTGTTTCTCTCTTGTGAAATGTCTTTTGGTGAATTTCTCTTGGTGAATGGATGAGGAGGAGTAGTGTGCACCCCCTAAAGGCTTTCTCTCTTGACTCTTGGATTAATTTTGCATGGTAAACTAGGATTTGATATCTCATTTATTGGATTAGGTAAGAAAAAATATACATATGCTATTTCTTACTTGATTATTTTGGTTATTGTTGCTGGAAACCCTAAGGAGGAGTACGTTGGATACACCCTACATCATCACTTCATCTTATTATTAAGTTTATAAGTATTTTGTTCAGTAAGGGTTGCTAGGAGGAATACCAGTGTGTATACCCTCCTAGATTTGCCCTAAGTTGGTTGGCATACCCTAGGGAGTAAGAGTATTTATACCCCTAGGGTTTTTTTTTATCTAACTTGTGCTTTAAAGAACCCATTCACCCAATTTTAAAGGCACTAATCAAAATATTTTTGCATTGGAGAAAAAAAATAGTGCATTGAGAAATGTGATTTATTTCCATATTAACTTTTTTCAATTTGGGTTTTTTTCTATGTGCCTAGAGAACCTCTTATCCACTAGGGTGTCCCCTGTAGAGGGGTATTGTTTTGTGTTGTTACAAACATTCATCTTCAACCATTAGGGCTGTAGAAACCCTAATCTAATTTCTTCAATAACTCTTTAATTAACCATTGAAAGTTGCTTAAAGTTTGCACACTTAAACTACTAGGCATAGTGCACCTTTTGGAAAAGTTTGGGGGAGTTTTAGTGGCTGATATTCTTGTTGTAATATATTTTTTTTTTACATCCATAAGGTTGCTTTATATTTCTATAGAAAGTGTTTACAACGGCCTTACCTTTTTATGCTAGCATCTTGATCTTTAAATCTTGAGTTTCACTAGTGTTTAGCTAGTTTATATCTTGCATATTTTACTTGATTTCTATCATTTGTTTAGCATCTTATTGTGCCATTTCATTGCTGATATATATATTGTTACTAACAAATTATATTCGGGACAACAATCTTAACTTTCTTTTCCAATTGATATATTGCATTGTATCTTGGTGTTCCTTGTTTCTCGGGCAAGTACTATATCCTTACAGGTCACTCAAAGCATTGAAAACCTCAAGAAACCCTCAAGACTCGTTACCAATTTCCCTTTTCCATATAGAAACTTGACCTTTAGGGGCATCCATTCATACATCACATTTTTCGTCTCAATCAGGGATGATTTTAAGGATGGAAATTTATATTAAAATGTAGAGACATGGGCTAATCTTACTAGTCCTTAATATGGAAAATGTAAAATGTTTGGCAATATTTTTGTAAAATTATTCAAATTTATAAGGATTTTGTATACTTTCTATAAAATTTTGGCAGTTTTTAAGGTAAAATAATTTTATTCTATAGAATTTGGGCGAATCGATTTTAGAAAAAATGGAAATTGGTGAATCGTTTTTTGGGGAAAAGCATGGAAAATTATCCCATTTGTGAAATTTAGTGCCTAAAATCATCTATGGTATCAATCCCCCAATAGGGTCATCGGGATTCCCCCCTTGAGGTGACTACCTCACCTATAAAGTGACGGGAACACCTGCCTAAGGTGACAGTGGGTGGGTGCTCTCATAGTTGTCTCCATTTGGTGGTTGGGTAGGGCTTTTCCCAACCTACAACTTGTGCTATAACAGGTCCAAACTAAAAATTGAAAATTGAAAATGGTGGTCTCCATGAATGTCACTTATTATTCATTCATACATTGTTCAAGGACACATTGTCACAAAAGACCAAATTGACCCTTTAGATGTTGATAAAAAAATCACAAAAGTAATGAATAGAAAACTAAGGGAATTTCTTACAAACCATCCTTTTACTACAAATTGAAATTCTAAACGTAAATATAAATTATGATTTATGAAATTTAAACAACTAGTAAAAACAATGTTTTTCTATGCCAAATACAAGCAAAATAGTAACTTATCTTCATGGATCACCTAGGTGGAATCCTTTTCTTTTTCAAGAGGCACATGATCTTTTTATTTTGTGATCTAGGATAGGAAACCAACAATTGGGAAGATCTCATGGTAGTGTACATACTCTTGGAAGTGGCTAGATAAAGGAAGGTAAAGGATATTTAGATTGTTTAGAGACTGAAAAATTGTGATTGAATGGCTCAAAGGAGGATTCATCAATCAAAACTTATTACTTTAGGATGCATTGAAGGTGGTTAATGATTTAAAATCCTCCTTTTTCTTATAATTTATCTTTACAAAGAAAACAACACAAACACTAACAATCTGGCTAACAGAACAGTTGAGTCACAATATGGATCATTAATGTTGATTGAGCATAAAGGAGAAGAGGTCTCGTCTCTCCCCCATAAACATGTTTTCAACTAAAATTGATTTGGTTATGTGTCCTTATGATGGGGTTAATTTCTAAATGATTTTGATGGGGTCCTTTTTTATCTTACTAAATATTCTCTATGGATGTTTTTTATCTTATTAATTTTCTACAATTTTTTATGATCTTAGTGTGGTTTCAGTTTCTTGGCAACTTTGTGATACCAATTGAATGATCATATATTCCCCCACCCCCTAAAAAAAAAAAACTTATGTTCATTATTTCAAGTGTGAAATCAAAATATAATAATAATAATCTAATTTTAAGGTCACGGCCAAGCTAGACACCAAATTGGTGTACGAGACCCCCTTGTTTGTGGGACAAGGGACCCCCTCCACCCAATGATTTAACTGGTAAAGTATACGAAGGTATACATACACTACCTCCCTCTGGATTTGAACTTGTGACCTCTTAAGAAGAAACACATGTTCTTAACCATTAGGCCCACTCAAGCTATATATGAGAGTCTTAACAACTCAATCCAAAGTTTGTTCATACTTAGCCTAAACATCAATGGTTTTAGGAAAGTACAAAGAAACAACTCCAGAATTTGATTTGACCGTGCCATATCAATGACAAGATTACACTAACAAACTCAAAGTTGAATGATCATATATATATATATATATATAATTAGTACCTTCTATTTTTTTATCTCTCTCCATACTTAATAAACTTGAGTTTTATACTAATGTTCATAAACCTTAACTTTAATCAATGAAGATTGTGACACAAAAGTACACACACACACACACACACAACAATTGGATGTAACTCAAGTGGTTGAGAGAAAAAATTTTATCCTCCCTCACCCAAAATCTCACTTTCTAACATGTTTTCTCTATTCGCAAGTCAATTGTTTACTGTTGACTTGGTATTGAGTCCGGAAGAATCTGATTTAGACTGGGTATTATTATCCCCATTTTGTGGATATATATATATATATATATATATATATAGATAGATAGATAGATAGATAGATAGATAGATAGATAGATAGATATAATTAGTACCTTCTATTTGTTTATCTCTCTCCATACTTAATAAACTTGAGTTTTATACTAATGTTCATAAACCTTAACTTTAATCAATGAAGATTGTATCACAAAAGTACACACACACACACAACAATTGGATGTAAATCAAGTGGTTGAGAGAAAATTTGTTATCCTCCCTCACCAAAAATCTCACTTTCTAAAATGTTTTCTCTATTCGCAAGTCAATTGTTTATTGTTGACTTGGTATTGAGTCCGGAAGAATCTAATTTATCCTGGGTATTATTATCCCCATTTTGTGGATAATTAAGGAGATTATGTCTTAAGGACCTTAGGTTGCAGATATGGAGTGTTGAGAGACTACATGACCAACAATAACCTTTTTCACAGTTGGAAACCCCTCTCACCACCATAGATGGTCACAAATTTCCATATGCCATCCACCACATCAACTAGATTATAGAAAGCAGTGGGCCTTGCTCCATGACGTACAAGTCAGTATTACGGTGAGCATAATTTCAATATTTAAGCCAATTGAGTATGTTGTATCTCATATTTCTCTAGATTTCATGATATATTCTTGGACATTATGCATTTTTCCCTGCTTCACCTTGGTGGTTGACATTGTGCCCTAGTAAGTGGTTTTCCTTGGGGATGGTTTTGCTACTAGGAACTCCCTTAATGAACCATTGTACCATTTATGACCATACTTACCACTTTCCATCATTATTCCCCTCCATTTCCTTATCTCTTGGGATTTTAGGGTGTATTGACCCAAACAAGGGGTTGTCCCTCATTCTATGGGAAGAAGGGGTTGATGTTGGGTAAAAGATAAAATCCTTGTATAAAAATTCTAGATGCTTCTCCCATGGATCACCCAAGAAATCAATGAAATTCTTATCTTTAAGTAAATGGGACCCACAATATAATAAAAAATGCTTAAAAGGTTAGTAGAAGAATATGAGGTCTCATCACGAGACGACCTATCACTTCCATGAATATCTAGTGGTATGCCATTTTCATCATCTAGTCACCAAACTAGGGCAATGGCTCTTAGTTACATGGCTGAGAGAAAGGGGGTCTCATCACAAGACAACCTTCTCATTTCCACCAGGTGTTTGTGGGTGGCATTGTTATCATCTAGTCACCATGCCATGGTAATGACCTTCAATCTTACCTTATGCTATATTGAACTAAAATACAAAGAAAGAAAGATAAAATGCAATTGATGGGCTTGGAAAAAGTGCATTATGGATGAAGGTACCACACACCCTTTACAAAGGTGCCCATGAATGAGACACTATGATCCCTTATATGTCATGAGCCCTATGCCCATTGAGTCTTGACCCCAACCACATTATCCAATTTACATGGATTAGATAGGGATCTCTTGGAATCTCTCCTTGACCTATGGCAGGATCTACCTAATAGGACACCTCGTCAACCCTCCCATATTCAAGCTTGACAAGTCACATAGTGTCTTTGAGAAATTAATTGTTTGATATAGTGATATTTGATGCACATTCTTATATGGATTATTTATTGATTGGATTCACTTATCATGATGTTATGACTTGAGATCCTTGGAGGGCATGCTCATTTGTCTTTGCAGGACCTAGTTGGTAGACAGTTTTGGGAGAACAAGCCTAGCTTGGGCTTCCATGGGGCTGAAATACCATAGGTTGGATGCCAAGGGCCCACATGCCGTATAAATAATATCAAACTTGGAATTCCTTGAAGATGACGTGGATGATGTATCCTAGCCCCCACATGCCAAATGTTTTTCCTATGAGAGGAAAAATGTCACTTCTATAGGCATGACGTCACCTAGGGAGGTTAGGGCTTGGTGGTGAGGTGCCACTCATTGACACATGGACATTTTTAGAAGAAGAGGGTCTTCACCATGATGAGTTTTTCTAAATGCTTGACATGTGGCCTTTGGAGGCCCACACATTCTTCTCCAACACCAATGAATTCTTCAAAGTGGAAAAATGTCCCCTAAAGAGGAGAAGTCTTTGTAAAATTAGGGTTTTCTTATGTTCAAAAGTGAATTTTAAATTAATCACTTTGTAAAGGGGAAAGAATAGGGATATTGACCCCTAATATTGTGTTTTACCCCTTAATTTGTGGACAAGTCACCTTGGTAACATTTGTATAAATAAGAGATCATAAGTGTTAAAATATTGTGTAACTGCAAAGAATATTCTTATCCCCTTTTGTGGATAAAGATAAAATATGTTTATTATTGATTAGATCAATCCCATTTTGTGGATTAATTATGTCTGGCATTGTAATTGACCAAATCCCCTTTTGTGGATTGGTCAAACCCTAATTGTAATAGGCTAAATAAGAAGTCAGCCCCATAATATATTAAAGAGGCCCCAGAATATATCAAAGGTGGTTATAACCACCCAGAAGAAGACGTCAGCCCTGCCAGTGAAGAGACACTTCCACATGTGCCACAATTGTATAAACAAGAGAGGCCAACGCCTCATTTAGACACACACTCAACTCACTCATCTAGTGCACAAGTATTGAAGGAAGTTGCAATTACCAATTGGCAGAAGAAGGAAGAGAGAGAGAGGCGCATCCTTCGAAGAGGAATTTCTGTGTTGTTTGGTTCATTATCTTGGCATTGTATTGGCTATCTATATTAAGGAAGTTTTGCTAGGTTTTCTTCCCCTTGAGGGTTTCCCAAGATAAATGCATGTGTACTCTTGTGATTATGTTTCTCTTAGTGATCCTATCTATGCTATTGTTATCTAGTAAATTGAAAGTAACCTAATAATAGCTTAAACCTTAACATGGTATCAGAGCTAAGCTGAAGAGAGCATCTTTCACAGGAAAAAGAAAACATCACTGCTGTTGTACATGAAAATTAGGGTTTTTTTATTAAAGAAGGTTTTCAGCCTCAAATCCATCTAGAAAGGTGCACCCTACCTCAAGGAACATTTTGGCATCCTCATCTCACTTTTTCAGTGGCTAGATCTCCCGGAAAGTGAAACCCTAGTTTTAACAAAGTACCAGAAAACCAGAAGTACCAATGTAGCAGAAGTACCAGAAAACCAGAAGTACCAGAAAACCAGAAGAACCAGTCCAGAAATCCGCAGATCAAGTTTGGAAGGGTAAAAATTGGATTTTCCGAAATCTAAACACACCAAGCTACTCGCCTCAGTCCAGCGCATCTTTTGGTGAGTTTAGTTTTCAAATCCAATTAATTTGATTTTTTTATTATTTCTATAGCCTGGAGGGATAGGTTTTCTTCTAAAAGAAAGAATGGCTACCAACATGAGGGTAGAAGACATGTTGGAAGGATCTAGAAACTTCAGATCTTGGAAGCATAGGTTGCAGATGATTCTAGACAAGAATGATCTCCTAGAACATGTTGTAGTGGGTGTACTAGAACTAGAGGAAGAAGATCAAAAGACCAAGCATAAGAAGAATGAAAAGAAAGCAAAGAGAATCGTGTCAGATTCAGTAAAGGATCACTTGATCCCTCATATATACAAACTACAGACAACAAGGCAAATGTGTGAAGCACTCAGCGGGTTATATGAAAGAAAAGACATTAGCCAGAATCTTACCTTAAGAAATCAACTTCGTAATATGAAGATGGACAACTCAGAATCTGTCACATCCTATCTTATGAGAGTTTCTCAGATCAGAGATCAGCTTGCAGCTATTGGAGATGTCATTAGTGACAAATAACTTGTAACCACAACCCTAAAAGGGTTTCCAACATTCTGGATTCCTTTTGTACAAGGAGTGTTTGCAAGAAAAAAGTTACCCAAGTTTGATAAGTTGTGGGCAGATTGCACACACGAAAAATCTAGACTTGCAAACCAACAAAAGAGACAATTGTCGATGAAGAGGAAGCTCTTACAGCTCAAAAGAACAAAATAAGTTCCTTCAGGAAGAACAATAAAGAATATAACTTTGTAAGAGTTTCAAATAAGAAGAGAGATGTTTCAAAGATTAGATGCAACAACTGTCAAAAGTTGGGACACTTTTCTTATGACTGTCCTCAAGTAAAAGGGAAAATAAAGCATCAAGCACATGTGGCAGAGGAAGAGGAATCTCCTCCCTCAAATAAATCTTTAGAAGAAATTAAGGATTATGTACTTTAAGTTGAAGATAGTTGATCTGAAGAAAGATAGAAAATGGTGGAGTCCGTGGAGCCTCCCCACACAAAAGAAAAAGATAAGTATTCATGTTTATTTTTAGTATCTTGTTTACTTTAATACTTTATCATTACAAGTTAGATTTTTGTGAGAATGTTGATTAACCTCGTTTTATTTCAGTGTCTATGCAAACTTATGAAGGAAGTATCAAAGAAGAGGATGAAGAAATAGAGAAAATATTTATTTCATGTATGATCACTCATGAGAGTGACAAAGAAAGCATATTGTAAGTAAGTTTACAAGTCTCGGAAGAAATAACTTACGTTGTGAATTGAAAAATTTAAACAACACGACAAGGACGTATGATATGGTGACAGTCAGTAAAGACCAGACAATATCCAGTACTTATATAGGAGCAAGAGGCTCCTAAAGATGCAGATCAGAAATATTCAAGATGAAGAAAAGGATGGATACTCATATAGTGGATGAGATGCAGGTAACTATAGGTTGCTCCAGTACCATTCTTATAGATGCAGAGGGAGCAGGTTGATCCAGTATGAAGACATAAAGAAAGAAATATTCGAACTCAAGAAAGCACCCAGGATATTACAGAAGAAAAATTCAAGGATGATGATTAGAATCTATTAGCCTGGTGCAAGAGGGAGCCATGTCTCCGAGTTCGAAATGAAGGATTGTGATTTGATGCAGTTAGAAAATAAGATTGATGGTTCCCATATATTTTGATCAAGATGAAATCTATCCAGTAGATGGATGGTCCCCATCAGATGGGTAGTATGGTATTATACCATGGAAATATTTTGAACCACAAGAGATTTTTTTTTTATCCCATAGCTATACCTTCGTAGAGAAGGAGAAAGAGAAAAGACCTTCGTAAAGAAGGAAAGATAAATCCCACAGGTAGACCTTCATAGAGAAGGAAAAGTGAATAGACCTTTGTAGAGAAGGAAGAGACCTTCGTAGAGAAAGGAAATGAGAAATTTGCCAAGGTTGGCCTCTGTCCAAGTGTTGAGTTTTGGATACTCTAGGGACATGCTATAATACCCTCATAGAGAGGGGTGTGACCACCCTCGTAGAGAGGAATGTGGATGTTTCTCCAAGGGGCAATGGGCAGATACTCTCCTCTAGCCAAGGATTGAGTAGCCTGGAACATAAACCTTGACCATGTGGAATGGTTAGTTGGCTCTTGAGGTTTGTGTCATGATCTTGCATGGATCATGGAAAGGGAGTCTAGTATTGCCCATGCTAGCATCTTAGCTTCTCTAGTTCATGTGGGATTACTAGGAGTGAATCTATGGTAGTATTCCTCCCCAATGGATGGGTGAGATAGATGACTACAAGAGAAGGGAGAACATAAAAGGAATGGAAAAACTCATAGGACATCTTCTGTGTGAAGATAAGAAATAAGTATCTTCTGCGTGAAGACGAAAGAAAGAAAGAGTATCTTCTGCATGAAGATAAAGAGAACAAAACTTACGATGATTTATAGATATGCCAGTCAATGATCATGATGCCAAATGACCAAGTGGATGCCTCCAATTATCCAATTAATGATGATTACCCAATTGATTATGTTGCCCAGTTGATGATGTTGCCCAGTTGATGATGTTATCCAATGGATGCTGCTACCTAGTTGATGTCGACATCCAGTGACTTGTCAAAAGATAAAGAAAATCCTTCTTGTTAAGAGGGAGTGTTAAAATATTGTGTAACTGCAAAGAATATTCTTATCCCCTTTTGTGTATAAAAATAAAATATATTTATTATTGATTAGATCAATCCCCTTTTGTGGATTGATCATGTCGAGCATTGTAATTGACCAAATCCCCTTTTGCAGATTGGTCAAACCGTAATTATAATAGGCTAAATAAGAAGTCAGCCCCATAATATATTAAAGAGGCCCCAGAATATATTAAAGGTGGTTATAACCACCCGAAAGAAGAAGTTGGCCCTACCAGTGAAGAGAAACTTCCACACATGCCAGAATTGTATAAATAAGAGAGGCCATCACCTCATTTATATGCACATTCAGCTCACTCATCTAGTGCACAAGTATTGAAGGAAGCTGCAGTTACCAGTTGCTAGAAGAAGGAAGAGAGAGAGGCACATCCTTGGAAGAGGAATTTATGTGTTGTTTGGTTCATTATCTTGGCATTGTATTGGCTATCTATATTAAGGAAGTTTTGCTAGGTTTTCTTCCCCTTGAGGGTCTCCCAGGATAAATGCTTGTGTACTCTTGTGATTGTGTTTCTCTCAGTGATCCTATCTATGTTATTGTTATCTAGTAAATTGAAAGTAACCTAATAATAGCTTAAACCTTAAAAACAAGATCTCATTTTGACATAGCTCTCCCTTGTGGAGAAGGATACTTAGCTGAAATTTTTCGTTATTCTTGGAGAAAATCATCTCTATTTTTCAATTCTTATGGTTTATCTTTGCTATTGATGGTGAAAAGTGGTTCTCTATTATTGGAGACTCTTTCTTATGCATGTGGATGGACTTAACTTGGAAGATTAGGGTTTGATCTAGTTTTTTGTGGAATTGGTAAGGGAAAATATGCATTTATTGTCTTTTGTCTTTCTTTTTCCATAATCATTGTTGGTTAGAACCCTTGGAGGAGTATAAGGGAATACACCCACCCCAAGGTTTGTTCTCTTGCTTAAGAAAGGTCATTTTTTACAAGTTGTCTTGGAGAACTACAAGAGCGTACACCCTCCAAGGTCACCTTGGTTTGTTTTTCAAACCCTAGGAAGTAAAAGGGATTACACCCCTAGGGCTTTGTGGATAAAACATTTTAATCCAAGATTTGCGTCTCAAGGTCAAATATTTTTTCAAGGTTGTGCCAAGAGAATTACAAGGGCATACACCCTCTTGTCATCTCCTAGATTGACTTAGCTACACTTGGGAACTACAAGGGAGTACACCCCCAAATGATTATCCAAGCCATCCATTTCATTGACCTTGTTAGGGACCTAAGCTACCTAACCCCTTAAGTGGGTAGAATAATATATTTCCATGTAATAAAGGTCAATACTAATAAGGCCTAGCAATAATGAGGAATAAGTCAATTGTAAGAAGACCTAATAGAAGCTTTCGCTTCTAGAAGGATCTTCCTCTAGATTGTTCTTTTGGATAGAGAGATTTAGTATAAATAAGAGTAGAGGGTATGAGAAGTTTTGTATTGGATATTATTGTAATAGAGCTATGCTCTGTTGTAGGTTACCCCCTCGAAGTGGCAAGTGAACATTGTTATCATTAGTCAAAGTGCTCTTTATGATGTTATTTTGGTATTATTCTAGTATTGTTCTGGTTATATCATTGTTGTTCTTCCATTTCTAGCTAAAAATATTGTTTTTTTGCATACTATTTTATATCTAGAATACTACAAGCGGTATCATAGCATGTTCCTCGACAGAGAATTGTGGGTTAATTTTTTTTTTCAGGGTAGAGATGTATTCTGATGTCTTAAAGCTACAAAGATCTATCGTTATGCGCATAAACATGTGGTCATGGAGTAATACATGCAGGAAATACAAGAGGTACTCAAGAGCACATATGTTGGCCACCCTTGTAACCCCTGTTGGTACCCCTTTGAGTGGTAGTGCATTAGACAACACTTGCATATGGATCGACCTAGATATCCTGAAGCCCTCCATAGATAAACTGATTGGTCACCTGACTACTATAGTTCCGCCAAGAACAACACTCGGGAAGATACTGTCTATTACCTAGGTAGTCGGGTAGTATGGATAAGGGAACATTCTAGCCTCCTTAGTTGGTGCCCTAAGATATTGGGTCAAGTACTATAGTTGGATCCTGCACGTATATCAAAGAGCTATAGTGCAAGACAAATCCTTGCCTCTAGAAACCCTAAATACCCTACCCCTTGGGATGAAAACTAAAATAGAACAGACAAGATCTATTTTCGTGCAACTATGCCTTCTGCATTATGGTTGTGAAATTACTACACATTTCTTCCTATTAAGCATTTGGGAATTTCGTCACTACAATATTATTTAGGCTGGAGTATAACTCCGCAAGAGTAAAAAAAATGGTCCCACCAAGACACTTATTTAGGACCTATCCC
>JASDQU010883279.1:1727-22070 GCA_032191745.1 Picea mariana
GGACAATGATTTCAAAACTTTTGTTAATCTCATCATCTACATTCATATCTTCTTTTCCATTCTTTAGTCTTGTGATCTCTTATTCCTTTTCTTCTAATTGAGTCTTATTGCTCTCTTCTTGTTCCTTGAACATTTCCTTTAATTTCAAGATGTGCCTTAGACTCCTCCTAAGAAACTTCTTAGTGTTATCCGAAAGATAGTTATAGTCTATATAATAATGATCACTTCTATATCTATATAAACCCTCTTCAACTTCCTTTTGAAGTTCTAATATATCTTCTTCTATTCTTTCCATGGGATAACTACCATCAAACATTACACCAACTATTTCTATATATTCTTCTTCACTTGAGAAATATTCAACATCATCATATTTTGAATCATTGCAATCAAGGGTCTTTGAGGAGTCTTTACCTTCATTTTAATTACTTTCAAGATCTTCCTTTTTGTCAACATCATCACATCATTCTTTGCTTTCCTTTGTGCTACCATTATCACTTGATTCTTTGTCTTCATTTGAAATGTTTTCAAGATCACATTTAGAAATAATACAATCAAGGGTTTTTGGAGATTCTTTACCTTTGATAATCTTGATGGAGTGGTCTTCAATATCTTCCTTCTCCTTCTTGCTTTGATATGTCTCCTCTAGATTTAGCCATAGATCCTTGGCAGAAGTGCATTGTTCCATGATTTCTTTGATAGGCCTTGAGATTCCACTAAGAATGGTCTTAAGAGCCAATGCATCATTCTTCTTTCCTTCCCTTTGAGTTGCAAACTTTGACTTGTTCTTCAATGGAACTGATCCACCAATGGTTGCCTTCCAAATAGTTGCTCCCATTGTCTTCAAATACACTCTCATCTTTATTCTGCAAGTAGAATAGTTTTCCTCATCAAGGTTTGGTATTTCATCATCCATTTGTGTGTCTATGTATCTCCTTCAAGCTTGTTAAGGCTTGTAGTGAAGGCCCTCTATGATACCAATTGTAAGACACACTGAATACACTGACAGGGGGGGGGTGAATAGTGTAGGGCTCTTTTTCCCAAAACTCCTTAGTTAACAATCACCATTAAATATCAACACATATCAACAATCACACATATCAACAACATATATCAACAATATATCATCAACAAGTCATCACCACAAGGAACACAAAGAACACAAGATGTAGGTACAATTTTCTTTTTATTATGGACTACAATCCTTGGGGTTTTTCAGAAACAACTGAATAGAGTAAAAATCTGCAAGAGCACCAACTCTATAATGCAAGACTCAACTTACACCCTCAACACCAACTGATATGAGGCAACAATCCTCAACAGATATCAATCTGTACCATAAATAAGTGCATCAACCATGCACCAACCTGTGCCAAACAACCTGTAATCAACTTGTACCATAAAAAAAGTGCATCCAACCATGTACCAAATATATAACAATCATGTGTCAAATAATCATAAAAAATGACTCGTCAATATGTACCAACATCATCAACTATATGTTAGGTTATGAAAAAGGTATAAATATCTTCCTTTTTTCCACATTTCATGATATCATCTTGATTTACTTTTCGATTATTTAGGAGCAATAGAATAGAAAATGAATAATATACTCTTTAGCATTATTTTTGAAGTTAGATTACATAGATCCTAAATATGATTGGAATTGTCTGGTTTTATTATAGGATTGGTTAAATATTTTCAAACCCAAGATAGCAAAGGAAATCTTGAAGATGCGGAAGCTATTGGAGGTTGAAGACTTTATGGCACAAGGCAGTTTTGAAGATGATCGAGTTGCTTATATTGTAATAGTAAAGCAATCCTGAGGATCTCTTGATCCTCAGGATAGCTTAATTTACCCAGATTATTGTAATATATAAGGGGTAAATAGATCTTGAAAAGAGGTAGAAGAATTGCACCCAAGAACTTGGAACTTAAAATTGCTATGCGTTAGCAATTTTTGTAAAATGTTGTACCAGCTATGAAATCAATAGAAGCTTCGAGCGGTTTTACCATTTCTATATACTAAATTTCAAATAGCAGTGCTTCTAAGGACCAAGGGCCCAGTCTGAAGGAGCTACTGTTCGACCTGTAATTGTATCAGTTTAATTTTTGTTTTGTGATTCGATTCTCTTTTACAGTAGTTAAATGAATGCATAAGTGTGTTGATGATTTCATGTCAATTGCAAGAGATAGATATTCCCTGAAGCATTAGATGATTGTTGTTCCAATTCCTATTACTGAGATTTGATGCGTGACAGTTCCTCATAAGTTCACGTTTGTTGTTCCCTTCACTTAGTTTACATTTGTTGTTCCCTTCACTTAGTTTACATTTGTTGTTCCTTCCACTTAGTTTACATTTGTTGTTCCTTTTACTTAGTTTACATTTGTTGTTCCTTTCCATTAGAATATAGTTGTTGTTCCTTTCAATAGAAATACGATTGTTGTCTCTTTTTAACTAGATTACAGTCTCTGTTTCTTTCCATAGATAGAGTAATTCGCCTTTTTTCTTTCCAGCAATTTGATTCATAATAATAGTCATTTCTGCAAGTCTTTATCTAGATTCAATTACTTCTCTTAAAATGAATTCAATAGATTAAATAGTTCCTTTCCATTGCACATCTTTAGATTTCCATTCCTATAATATGTAATGAATGTTTAAGGAACTTGATTGTTGATAAACTCAGATTTGCTTTCACTACACGATTTTAGCCTCTACGAGCTATCTGCGTAGACTTTGCCAATATTCTTTGAGATAAAAGATGAATCCTCGAGTTGATAAATTAATGTTAAACTAAGGTTGTTTTTAGACATCTTTAGAGCCCAACACTATACATCTCATGTATGTGCCAACTCATCAACTGCTTGGCTCAACCATGACCAGTTTTGGATTAGTCAACAATCCTAACTTGAAATAATCATAACTTTGTACCTGTAATGAATAAATATATGAAAATGATACACAATGTTCTTCAATGTTTTTTATGCAATTCCTCCAGGTGTCACTACTTGGAACCTCTCAGAAAAGGAGTTATAGAAAAAATGGCATACCTTGTTGAATTTTGGCTTGTTCTAGAGAGCGACCTTGTAGAGCATGCCCCGCACGGAATATTTATTGAACCGATCCGAAACTATTTCACATAATACTAAATAATTTAATATAACCAAACAATTTTGTCTCACTGAATTTGGATCTGTTATGAAGAATTTATGATGTTTGTACCTGAAACACTTGTTTTAGAATAGTTTCTGGACTAGCCACAAACCTATTTTCCACAACGTGTATCTCCAAAAATACAACATCCCACAAGTTGAATTTTTTACCACATATACTTGGATATGTTTTCTCAATGGAATATCAATATCACGGTATGAATTATTATAGACACAAATTTATTGCAAAAATGGTGAGATGACCTGTAAATAACATACCTTAGAAAGCATCATGAAAATAATTTATCCTCCCTTGAATTCAGGCCCTCTTTTCTTTACCTTACCTATAAAATTCATCTTAGATATCCTTTGGTTACCTCATTCACCTATATATAATCAACATTCTCAAGTTTTCCACACCAAAAATGCTCAAGAAGCTCTCCATCAATAATCCAAAAGATATTCTCAGAAGAAACTCTCCATTGATCCACAAAAAGCATGTTCTATAAGAGACCAATGTTATCTTATTTATACTTTCATACTATAGGTCACTTAACCCATTTTTAGGACACTTAACCCATTTCTAGGTCACTTAACCTATTTTCCTTATTTTAGGATTAATCACTTTGCATAAATAGAAAGTTCTCCAATACTTTATAATTTAAATATTCCTTCTTGATTTTGTCACCTTACTTTATCATTTCTTGATTTTGTCACTTCTCTTTATTATTTAAATAATCCACCTTGACTTTGTCACTTTACTTTATCATTTAAATAATTTTTTCTTCTTTTAGGTCACTTTGACTTCTTTGACCTTGGGGGATTCAAGCCTTCATGTGGGGGTCCTTCATCTTCGTAAGGCCATAACTCTCAAACCATGAGGAGTTATGTGACATTCCACATACCACTGGAAATGAAATGAAAAGCACTATCCATATAGGATAGTTTCACCAACAATTTCCTTGATCTTCATCTCATTATTCCACATACAAACATGGGTCCTCCAAACATTCTTCTAGGATAACTCAATCCACAAAGCATCTTCCTGTGAGGGATTTCACCATAAGGGGACCACTTTGGAGTTCATCCATTTATGCACCTTATCAATCATGATAAGAAAATAATGAGAGCATGGGTCCTCCAACCATTCTTCTAGGATAACTCAATCCGCAAAGTGTCTTCCCGTGAGGGAGTTCACCATAAGGGGACCACTTTGGAGTTCATCTATTTGTGCACCTTATCAATCATGATAAGACAATAATGCGTCATCTATACATTTTTCCAACAATGCATCATATACCAATGAAACCACATCGATCCATCTTCATCGTGTATCAATGACAACTCATTTATCCATCTACATTATATCAATGACAATTGATTGATCCATATTCATCTATGCATTCTCATCAAGGAAAATACATACTACATTACATCAATCATCAATCAATCAATCATTTTGCATCAATCAATCACTTGAAATCAATCAATGACATCAATCAATCAAACCATTGGCATCAATGACAACATGATCTAACAACAATTCCCTCCCCCTTACAGGAACACCATCCTCAGTGTTCTTTCTCAAAAACACCTGTCATGCCTTTCTCATTCAACTGTTTTAGAAATCTTGATCTTTTTCTCTTGGTCAGACCCTTAATCTTGTTACTTTCTTTCAGTAATTCTTGGAAAATCAAGCACGTTAATCATAGTCTTATGTGAAAACATTGCATAAAAATTTCTAGGAAAATTTTCATAATCTTAGCACAATAATTATCTACGCAGTTTATGGATTTGTATTCACAGGGTTGTTTTGTTATCCAAGCCCATTGTTTTTCCTTGATGTACCCATTGGGTGCATTATCCCAATTGATAGTTTACAATAACTATCAAGGTTTCATATTCCTTGCGGTCACTCACCCTCCAAGCCCAGGCTCAGGCATCCCCTTCTCTACTATACAGTCCCTCAGGTGATCCATATTGCCTTGCCAAGGTTTCCTTGCACATGAAGAACTACCCACCATGTGCATGATCCCAATAGTTTACAAAAAATATTAAGGTATCCTCTTCCTTGTGGTCACTCACCCTCCAGGCCCAGGCTTAGGAATCCCCTTCACTGTTATACAGTCCCTCGGGTGATCCATCTTTCCCTGCCAAGGTTTTCTCACACAAAAAGAATTCCAGAGACTCTATCGAGTCTTATAGTTGAGGTTTCCCTCAGAATTTCTCTGTTGAGGTGTCCCTCCGTCTTGTGTTACCTCAACACAATGTATTTCAGGCGATCATGGCTTATCATAGGGTTCTCATGGCTCAACAGTAACCATTTTTCATGCTTTTATAGCTTGACAACCTTCCGGCTTAGCTAAATTTAGGGACGAAGGTTAATCTCCTTCTCCCGAATCAATCATATATAGGGATGAAGGTTACTCTCCTTCTCCCGAGTCGGTATTTATTTCAGACGATCAGATTATACTCTTTCTCACCCGTATCATTTCATATAAAAATTCATGAGACATCATCATAAATTTTAAATTCAAAATTTTATTGTAACTCTGCGACCCATAGATATCCAAATTACACATTTTGTTTCCATATTTGTTTTGCACAGGAAATAGATTCATAATTATGGGATTTTCCTTCCCATAGCGGTTTGGATCAACAGGCAATTGGTCTTCCTTGTGGATTACAACGCTGCCATATTCAAGACTCTGTTGCTTCTTGCACTTTCAACTTCAATCAGCCAAACAAATTGTTAGTTTCCATGCACATACATTTTATTGCACCTTTATAGTGTCATCACGGACAATTTCAGAATTGTGCATACTAACAATCAAATTCACTTTCTCAAAAAGGAAATACCATTTCTTGTAGTTTGGCTCAGTAGGCAATTGGTCTTTCTTATGGGCTTACAGTACTTCCATATCCAAGACCAATTTCAATATTCCTCAACCAAACATATTGTTAGTTTTCATGCATATTACCTTTTCAAAATCAAGCATACTAACAGTCCAAGTCATTTTCATCTATTCAAGGATAACAAGTAAAAAAGACACATCATCCCTTACCTATGCATCATTTCAGTCTACCAAAATTTTCAGAATGTAATTCATATATTAATTGACCTTAATGAATGTGCCAATGTTCGTGGCCACATTCATACCCAATGCACCTTTGCATTGATTTTAAGTTTCCCACACTTTACGACAAGTATTTTTTCATGGTGTGTTGGAGCTTAGCCAAGCTTTTCACCATATGGTTTATTCATTGCCATTCATTGTTGTAGCAGGACTATGCTTCCGACCAATGGATGATCACGATTTTAATTCAGTACATATGAACTACAAGTTTCACATGAATGCCTTTAATCATTCCTCCTTCATTAATAACCAGGGTGCCAACACTCAAGGCCACCCAAATTTGGTTTTTTTCTAACACCTATACAATGTAAGTAGAAATGTTGGAAGGTCCTCCTTCCTCAATGGAAATCCATTGCCTATCCTCTATGCAAACATGGATTTCCTGGAAGCAATTCCATGCAACGTGATATCTATGAGCACTTTTGTTTCCAATCGTTCCTTGATTGGTCCATGTATTCATGACATATCAGTTCATGAATTCTTCCGAGGATTACAATCAATCTTTACTACTAGAGGTTCACACCTCCATCATTCAGGTTCTCCTTCCTGAATCATACCCTACTTGGGTATCCAAGGCATACAATTGCCTTTCAACATTCCATACATAAAATTAAGACCGTAAAGATACTCCATAAGGGATTCTTACCCATTTACTTCATTCCTTGTGCCACATAGGCATGAAAATTTTTATACCTATTTTGGTTGTTAGCATCCCCTCTGATATTATTCCAACAATGGTCCTCCATGGGGACTTTTAAGGTCCCTTCAAAAATCTTTCAACATGAACCTTTTCACAGTCATCCTCTGATTGAGGTTGTTCATTATTGGCAACTGTCTTTCTCAACGGTTCCAATCTATTTCCTTCTGCACATGACATACATCATGACCACATTAGTCGTCACGTAAATTAAAAATGAAAGTACCATAGAATTCAAATTAATAAAACATTTTCAAACATGTCCTAGCATATCTGTATGCACTTTGTCACATTATCCTTAATGTTTACATGAGTGAAACACAACAGTTCTCAATTGTTTCTTAATTAATACAACCATCATCACTATGGTGTAAAAACATTTGCTTTCATCAGTTTACTAGCTTTCTCATCCCAAAGAAAAATATAATACACAGCAAGAAAAGAATTGAGGGATCTCCCCTTCTTCAAATTCTTTCTACATTGGCTGAGACTTTTCATCCCAGCTGATTTATTTCTAAGGCCTCACTGTATTTTCCCTGCTTTTGCAATTTAATCCATGTTGGGATCTTCCTGCTCTTTTCCTTGAGCAACCTTGGTTAGGCCTCGCTCTAACCTTTTGGAATACAACAACATACTTTAATAGAAAACATTTTGTTCATAATGGATCATGAACATGTGCATCCTGGACATTACCATTCGATTATCAGAATAGTCAATACTCATTTATTAGTCTTCTATTCATTACATGATGTTTTTCAAAATGTAATCCAGGATTCTGGTGTGTGTGTGTGTGTGTGTGTGTGTGTGTGTGTGTGTGTATAAGCTTGTGGCTCACTTCTTAATTCTCAACAGTCATCAAAGTTGTGACTTTATTTTCCCAACAGAGTCTTCATATAGTTCCTCCATAGGAAACTCCTTAAGCATGCAACTTCCATATTGCATATCCATCACTATTTGTGATGGCTTCAACCTTAAGTTATCTTCAACAGTTTACCAAATATCCCATAAGGAATATAAACATGCATATTTGTCATGTACCCAAATTATGTATCCATACATATTCTGGTTTTGTTAACTTACACCCATGATGTATTCAACCATATTCATAATCCTAAACCTGTTTGCAACGGTCATGGCTATGTTTCACATCCCTCCTACGTCTCTACCTTTAAGATCAGTCAACTTAGGATTGTTCACAATCCTTCTCATGTGATTCTCACTCATCAGGGCAACCATATTGTATCTATAGCTATACTCTTGCTTCATACATGTGCATCACTTGCACGTTCAATATCGTTCATACCTAACTGGTATTAATATTAGGCTTCATATTAGGAAGCTCCACAATGCATTAAACCTATGCACTCAAGCATAATTAAACACGGATAAGTATTCATCCTGCTAGATTTTTGCTTACACTTTTTTCCATGTCATTCACACACATGGACATATCAAGATTCTATATCCTTTTCCCAATGATATTCCAATCATCCTTATGATCATGTATACACATTCGTGTATAAGTAGGTGCATGTCTTGCACCTTTTTACCTCATGCATTCACTTGATAGTTTAATTTCATCATTAGTGTCCTTTAGTTTGGGATTTTAATCACTTATAGGACTAATCTCATGGTCATATCTCGTATTGATGTTGCCTTTTCTCAAGGCAATAACCAACCAGGGTCACTCTCCCTTCTATATTATAGCTGGCAAAAAAAAACTGTCTTGCCTCAACTTCTATAGGACTTTACTCATCTCACCTTTCCTCTAGTCATGAGAAGTTATATACTCTGAGTTTAATATAAAGCAATAATTATACCGCCAAGGATCCTACCTGATTCTATCAGATTCCTTTAATCCCACAAAGGTATTAACCATTATATAATCAGCCATCATCAGTGCCTGAGGTTCCAACTACCCGTGCTTAGAGGTAGTGTCACAAATGTCAGGTCATCTATCCTTTAGGCTTCATCTGCTCTTGACATAACCCTGCCACCTTTAGTTTTCCACATTCAAGTCTTATTATAAATGTTAATTAACATATCCCTACTCTGGTAAGAGTAGTCATCACTTTAACAAGGGCTAAAGAAATTCTTCTGTTGAAATTCAACAAGAATTCCCAAAATCACCGGTTCAATCTACAGTCCTTCTACTCAAGGAGTAGATGTAGATAACAATGTATCCTTACGTGAATCGTACATGATCCCAAGAAGGACAACTATTGTAACCATGCTCTGATACCATTTTGTAACATACCCACGATGGGGCATAATTTTTTTCGATTTTCTTAAAGGAAAAAAACTCCATTCATGGTTCCTAATTTGGAAGGTTAGAGAACCATTCCGACCTCCTGGTCAATGATCTCTGATTATAAAGCCAAATAATTCTCTGGGACCTTGATGGTCTCATTCTATCATTAAACACAGAACCTTTCGACTTCTTGGTGCAGGTTTAAGGGCACCCATGACCTTCCCTTTCGCCCTGCTGCGAAAACCTAGAGTGTCGGGCGTTAGCTCCTTTTCTTTGATAAGCCCCCTCTTGATGTCACCTTGGCGATAAACACACGATTGTGGGCACCTGTCCTACCCAATAAATAGTTCTGCCTTCATTATGGGTGGTTGACCATTCAATCGAGATCAACGGTCCAACGACCCTCTTCTCGATCGGCGGTTGAGATATCCTCCAAGTCTCCAGACTTTTGAGATCTCAAATCTCAAACCTTCCTGGTCAAGGATCGTTCTTGACTCTGTTTCACTGGAGAAACTCTTCGATTCCTTGCTAGAATCTCCTGAACAAATCCACAGGTCCTTTATGAAACTCTGCCTATGTGACTAAGAACCAAGCGCGAGCCTCACCTCCACATGACCACGGGTTGTGACCGCATGCCTACGCAAAAGGCTCGTTGCGATCTCGCATGTCAGGAATTTGCGAATGAGCCAACCCTAACTCCCCAACTCCCAAATGTCGAAAAGAGATTAACGGATGCTAGCTCCTCCCTTGACAACTTCAGGTTTTGGGAGTTTTAGTCGCGCCATCGTGCGAATCTCCCTATGTGAAAATCATTGATCTTGCCAATCCAACGGTCAAGGAGGGTCTAGATAGATCCTTAGATCTATGGTCTGGATCACATCACAACTTTAGGTTTCGGGAGTTTAGTGGTGCCAACATGCGAATCACCCGATGTGCGATCTTGTGAAGACTGAAGGAGTCGAGGCATTAACACATGTGCCCCTTCTTCAAATATAATGGTCGCAACAGACCCTATGTCCTCCTAAACAGATCTCATCCATTCATCTTCTAAATGAAAGGATGTTCCCTTTCAATACTTGAACCTCACTATTCTTCCTGATCTTTGTTGGCTTTGAAAGGCTTAAGAGTTTTGTACTCTTTCTCTTGAACGTAACACTTGGAAGGGTCTTCTACACTATTCTCGCACTCCTTCATCAAGTCTAGAACTTAAGTGGTTCTCGGTCTCTACTTACCTCACAGAGGGCCTGTGCATATCTACACCACCTCTCCTGAGCTTAACCCACTCTGTCCTCCAAGGGATTAAGAACGATAGGAGGGTCAACATTCATACATGAAACTGTACCTAAGGTTGACGAACTCATAGTTTGTGGCTCTGGCTTAAGCCACCACAGAATGCAAGAATTTATGAGTATAAAAACACATCCAATTCATACAATTTCCTACTTTCCTAATTACACAATCATGCAGGAATAAAAGGGATACAGTATAATCATTAAGAAAATATATCTATCCATGCAACATTCATAGGATATCCAACTTTAATTCACAGTACCACTTAAATACACAAGATATGTGATTACTTATCTATTATAGGTGGCAGCCAACTAACTGACTGTGGGTGTTCGTCCTTCCACCCTACCATAGGCTTAGAGGAATTCATTCTTAGCACTCTGGCCACCCCTGTGTCAAGCCATGATATCACTAGGGAAATCTTGCAGTTCTCAAGGATTCCTTCTTTGTTCAACTTTTGTTCGGGTTCTGTTCTTTGCAAATTTCAGATATTTCTCTCTGTTATGGCCTCGACGAGGTTTATCATATGCTCACTCAAAATCAAGATCACGACCTTCTATTCATTATCCCTTGGAGAGCTACGCGCATCTCCCTTACGAGCTTGTGCTCTCATCCCGTGTCCCTTCTTTGGTTGTCTGTGTGTATCTATCTTATCTTCCTTCTTTCGGAAGGTTCCCGACCCATCATGTTCCTTTTGTCAGAAGGAATCTCGAGTATACAGGTCTCTGTGGTACCTGGGGCTGACATTCTTTAGCTAGACCATGCTCCCATTCATGGGGGTGGTCCTTTCTTCATTAACTGATTTCTCTCCTTGGGATCCGAAGGAGGTTTGTCATCCTCATCAAGGTAAATTTGGGGTTATTTGGTATAATGAACCCTCTCGTATAGTTTTCACATTCTTCCACTAGTGATATCATGGCCAGTACTTTCAAGGCTTCACACCCCACAATCAGTTATTGGCAACTCAAACAATAATACATTTACGCCGTTCCCGTGCCACAACATGGTAATCCTATTTTATGATTAATTACAAGCTGGGGGAGACAGGGTGTTACAAGATCTCACCCGTACTCCTGATTTGGCGAGATCCTAACCTCTTGTCCTAACCTCCTTTTCAATCTATAAAAGGAAGCTTCTCTCATGAGAAAGGTTAATAGCTAATGGAGAATAACTAGTAGTGAATAATGGTTGATAACTTTAGCTTCTGATTTATGATTAGAAGATTGTTCTTTGGCTTCTGATTCTTGTGTCGAAGTATTCAGTTGATGGTGATGGAATTCATGGAAGAAATGTGGGTATTGGAGCAATGAACTATTGGAGAGAACCTCACAACACCAAGGCATTGGTTTTAACTCTTCCATTATTATTAATACAGTAACATGTTTTATTTCCTATAAATATCGTTGATTGTAAATTGTCTTTATTACATTTCTCCTTGGTCATTTGTATAGATTTGTCAAAGTACTATTGTTGCTTTTTCTAGTTAGCTTGTTTTCTTATGTAGGTTTCTATTCAAAAACCCCTTAATCAAGCTAGGAGCTACAATTAGCGAGGGCAAACATTAGTTAACATGTATGGGTCCTTACTTATCAATATTTTGATTGTATGAATATAAGGAAAGTAATATGTTATGTGTTGTTTTGTTCTAGATTTGGGTTCCCAAGCTAGGGAGATTGGTCTGTGTCCGCATTGAATAATTTTCCCATAAATAAGGACCGTTATTAATATAGTGACTTCTTCGATATTAACCTCATAATTTCGAATTTAATTCATCCAACTCCTCCCTCGAAACAAAAGCTCCAATATTAACTCAAAGAGGGAAAATATTATTCTATAATCATTGAATTTGTTTACATGTTACAATAATCACATAAGAGGATGGATAAAAGAAGAGAAAGATTCTACGGCAACACACTAAATACATTTGTGCAAGAAAATTCAGAAAATCATTAATCTAAAGTTTATGGGAAATATTCTTCATTACCAACTAAAGAAAGGAATGCTAATATCATATGGACATCTAGGATAGTCCGAGCGGGTTGTGTTCCAAAAGTATTTTATATAAAGGATTTAGTAATATGGTTTACTGGAAACTTCAAGAAATACCAAAGGATTATCAAAATGAATGGGCATTTGTCAATTTCTTTGCGTCCACCTACTTTCAATAAGATGCTTAAATTTCCAAATCCAACTGCAATATTTAAAGTCAAGGAAGCCAAGAATTTTATAAAAGATAAAAATGGCGGCAGAGATATATTTCCATAGTGATTAGAGGATCCCTCAACAATGTCGGAAGACTTATCTTTAATACAATTTAGTCAGCTCAAGAAACCCTACAAAGAAATTGTTTGGTTCTTAGCTAGAATTCTCGGGTTAGAATCTATTGTTGCTATTCCTAGATTGGCTATGTATATCTTGTATTACTCTATTCAAGGAAAAAGAGTTTTTGATTGGTCAAGGATTATATCCACAGAAATAACATCTCAATTGTCGAACTTTACGAAAGACAAAAGATTTTATATGTTTGGTTATTCAATTTTTATTATCATTGATAGCCATGAATTTCAAGGGATCCATCTTTCAAAACAAATTTATCTCATGACCGACCCGGTTTATACTTGGTATCCGAATCTCTAGAAGAAAAGAGAAGTGTATTGCTTCTATGAAGTTTACAACTCTTTCCTTTCTTCTTTCAAAAAATCAATGTTGGGGAAAGTACTTCAAGATTGTCATTAGAAGCAACAACATTTTTAAATCAGATGGGAATTGTTGAATATAATGAATATTACAACATTATCAAAATCTATTGTTCCCATGTAGCACCCACTTATCTCCCATTTTATGTGTCTGATAAAATGTTCATAATAGAAGTTTGTATACTGTACAGATTTTGGGCGATTTTCTTTGCTCAGAAAGAAAAAAATAGTTTATTCAATTACCATGTAAGGTTGGTGAGATTGTGGTTAAGAATGCCTCGAATATTGATGAATTCATTGTTCAATTTGAGCCTTATAAGCTAAATGTGGTTGACTATGTGAAAGGGTTTGATCCACAACAATTTTTTATGAATCATATAATTTCTATTGGTTTTGGTGTCTCATATATCAATACATACATATATGAGGAGGAGGAGAATGAAGAAAATAATTCTCAAGGAAAATCAATTCAAGTTCTTGAAACTATTATAAGCACAAACGAGGCATATAATATGCATGGAAGGGTCACATTTGAAAAAAGGTTATAAATATCAAAGTTCATCTCAAAAAGATGTAACTCCAAAATGGCATACCCAGAACATTGTCTAAGACAAACTAAATTCTTCAATCAATAATTCAGGGGGCAACGATGATCCTAATCATAGTAAAAAGAATGTTGAATCAAATCACAAATTACCAACATTTAAGAGGAAAAGGCATAAAAACCAAGAAGAAACAGAGCAATGCATACTTGAGGATGATATCCTTTTGCAAAACATGGACCTTGATGATGACATAGAGAGCATTGAATTACCAAAATAAGAGAAAATAATTCTACCAAAAAAGGCGTTGCTTATCCAAGAAACCACTTTTGATGAAGAAGAGTCATTAACCCTCCACAATGCATCATTTGATAAATAACTAAAAAGGCTAGTGTTTGAAAGTGTAAATTCAGAGGAAAAAGGGAAAAGGATTCAACAATGGATCTAAAAGGTGTTTTAGCATCCAAAATTTCAAAAATCAATATGGTTACTGGAAAAATTCCCTAGATATATCAATTGATGACATGAAGCGAAAAATGAATGATTAAAAAATAAAGTCAGAGAATTGGAAAATGCTTTGATGCCGCCTATAATCTTTGAAAAACCACTTGTTTATGTCCAACTAGGGATGAATCCCGACAACCTTCTTGAATCCAATTCTAACTCGAGAGGAACAACCAGTTTACTTGTTGTAGTAAGAAAACGCATTGAGGAAAACATTAAAAAAAAAAAAAAAAAAATCTTGTCCTTGAAGCTTGGGATATCAGTGATAATATTATGACTTTGGGTTCAAAATTGCACAATTTCAAAGATTATCTCTTGGTTGATTATGAGAATGAAGAAGGATTTTACAAGTAAATTGGATTAATGTAGAGTTAAGAGGTAAAAATAATAATTTTAGATTCTTATGCACACAATAAATGAAATAGTACCAAAATATGTAGATTTTAATTAGATTTTGTTTAGAATAATTCATAATTCATTAAATACACTAATATCTTTTTAATATACTTAATAATAAATTAAAAACCCAAAAATTATATTTATAATTAAATAATAGTAAACAGATTAATAATAATATATACGTCTTATAAATATTTTATATAATGCATAATTAGTTATTATATACAACCTGAATGGGTGTAATGGTTAAGAGGATGTGTTTCTTCCTAAGAGGTCACAAATTCAAATCCAAAGGGACTTTAACATTGCGATTAAGGAAGAAGGGATAGTTCAATCGTTGGATGTGGAGAAGTCACATGGAAAAAGGATTTTGGTAGGGAAATTTGCGACAATACTAATGGATCATGTGCATTCTGATCTACTATTCAATTCAATTAAGAACTCAGGTGTAACCCTGAGCATGGTAACCCTTCCGAGTATTAAAGGTCTTGTTGCAGACACTGTTTTTTCGAAGAGGAAAAAAAAATGTGTGAAGGCTTGAGTAGATAGGGTTAATATGATTCTAGGGAATGACATGGGCTTATAGATGGTAGAATCCTTGTGTTCTAGGGATTTGGTAAGTAAATTCACAGGGAAGGTGGTGATGTGCACTCACTTAATTGGTTGGATGGAGGTGGGTTAGAGAAAATTGTTGGGGTATTTACCATGGTTCCATATTCTGGTAAAATGATGGCTATGTTTTGAATTCAAGTCTGACGAAGAATTGGAGGCAATATTGGTGTGAGCTTGACATTGGGGGTCATCTAGCCTTGTGTTGCGAAAATGGAATTCAGACTTCGATCCTTAGTCTAAACCTTTTGTCATCCAACATATTTGGGTTTTGTTTCCTAGTCTTATGTTGGAGCTTTGGTCTGGTCAAGTGTTCAAGGAAATAGCCAACTCATTGGTTAAGTTTGTATACTTCAATGAACAAAGTATCATCCAAGAGGATAAGTGAGTGGTGATGGTTCTTATGGAGCTCTATTTAAGAAAGGGTGTTTTTTCCGAAGTTAGATGTAGCCTAGAATTCATATCATTTTTTTCAGGTTCTAGATTATTGGAAGTTCCCCTTTAGATGTAATGTGTGTTAGGAGGTAGGCTGCCTGAGACGTAATTTTCTTTCATATTCGTTATCTCAAAAAGAGAGAAATAAATGGGTGAAGGATTTTAGTCTTCGAATGAGAAGGATTTTAGCTCCTCTTTGAATTTTATCAATAAGGACTCTGGGATGGTTCGGGTCGATCAACCCTTTCTTCCTTTTGAAGCTAGCAGGAAGAGCAATTATGACTCCTGAACTTTCTCGACCGAGATTTTGGGTGCAAAGAATAAAGGTATGGTTTTAAGTCCCCAAGCATTTTCCTGTTCATGTCATCTCTGATTCAAGCCCTAAAGGTGTTCCCCCTCCCTCGGTCTTGGAATGTGTTATGAACACAAATATATAGAAATAGATATAAATAAAGAATAATTAATTAATGATAATTAATACATCATAAATGAAAATATGTGTCTGTTCATGAAAGGGCACCCCTGCGAGGGTATATAATGAGCCCTCGTTCTCATTGCAAGCATCTCATCTCATATCTTAGTCATTACTCATACATGTATTTTATATATGGTTATCCACATGGATTTCTACATTGTATTCTAGATATTTCGGATACTTAATTGGTGAGTCAAACTTGGTTATTGCATTTGGTATCAGAGCTTCGTTTATGATCCTGGCCATTGGCCATATATGCTTCTAGCCACACCGAAAATTTTTCGTAGTTTCTTTGATCTGGTTTTTTATCACCAACTAGCCCTTGACCATTAAAAAAATCAAATTTCATTGAAAAATAATAATACCAATAATTTATTATTCCGCTGCTATATGAGAATATTTTTGAAGGAAAAAATAAGAAAATAAATAAATATATCAATTTTACCAATCTATTAAAAAAAATATTATTCCATTGCAAATTTAGAAGAGAATCGGAAAAATAAAAAAATAAATAGAATAATACGAAAGAAAATAAAAAATTACAGAAATAAATAAATTATTGTAAATCTTGATCCTATTTATGAATTAACGGAAATGTGCAAAAGCTCTATTGGCTTATTCTATGAGTCTCTTCCTTTTTGCATATTGCAAATTGAAGGAAAATAATTTATGAGTTTCTCTCAAGATTCTTTTGCCGCAAATTCAAAGAGAAATAAAAAATATATATGTATACACACGAAAGAGAAGGAAATCATCTATTCTGTACAGATCTATTGAACCTCCATCGTACAATTATCAACTCCACCGTACAATCACTAGACATTTCTTCCATGCGTACAACATCCATACACCGTCCATATTGTTCGTCGTAATTTTCAGTCCATCCTTTCGTGATTCATTCATACATTGTCCAACCGTCACCCAACTGAAGGATATCAAGGTCAATGGACCGGTTTTGAAGAATCACCACTGGCCTTGCCCAATCTCATTAATTTCCATCAAACATATCAAATTATTAATTTGTTATGACAAAGTGATATATGCTAATAAAAGACGTCCAAATATATTGATTGAAGTATCAAAAATACTGTACTTTTCTTTTTAACAAAAAGAAATCTAAAAAATAAATACAAAAGTACTATAATTTTTTTTTTAGTAAAAGTAAAGAATAATAAAAAGGGTATAATTAATTAAAATGGTTTCCTAAGTTACAATTAAAAAGGGGTGTTAAAAGGGTTATTTCATCATAACTCAAAAGTTGCACACTGAAGTTTTTGAGTTGTTTCTAAAACCATTATTATCACTTGTCGAAGTGCATACCATTTATTACAAGGTTGTTCAAGACATAAAATCAAAGTAATAAAGCATATTATAGAACTCTTGACCCAAAAAAATGGATTTTAACATAAATGAAGGAAGGTTTACACATAAAGGACTTTCAGCAACTATTTTTTATATATTAAAGTCAAAGAAATTGTTTAAGGAAAAAATATTAACATTGTGATTTGTACATACAAGAAGGAAAATTACTTCAATATTGATATTGCCAATCAATTATCAATTTTAGAATCAAATATAATAGAAAAAAAACTTTGGAAAGACACAAATTTAGGATCTACAAGTAATAATTGACGAATATAAATACATATCCGAATTTGATGTTACGAAAATGACTCAACCTAATGTTGGTATAATTCTTGGTTTAACTTGACTAGAAACACTAGGTACCTTCATCTTAAATGTGGAAAAAAGAAATCACGTTTTATGAGAAAAAGTAAAAAACAAATTGTGCTCCAGGACATAACAATGACATCGAATTCAAAAGTTCCATCATTAGAAGATTTTAAAAATATTTCAAACTTGATCAACCAGGATGATCAAATGAAAATATAGAAAAAACAAGAAGAAGTTGACAAAGTTGTTGTTAATAAAGAGAAAGAAATTTGTCGTCTTAAGAATCATAATCAAAGCTTGATTGCACAAATCAATAAATTAAAGAATAAAAAACAAGGTGATCAAAAGTTAGAACAATCTAATCAAGATTTCGAGAAGAAATTATTTGAAAAAGATGATGAAATTTGTCTCCTTAAAAGTCATTGATCCAGATGGATGTTGGTGGCCTCCCACCTATTCCAACTGGTTCATTTTGACAGTTTTCTAGTTTGGTAGTTTTATTTCCTAGTTTTCAGGTCCCTGACTTGTGGGGTCATTTTGAGGCCCTAAACAACGTTTTTAGGGCTTGCCACAATCGAAAATCATAGGTTGTAGAAAAATGTGTAGTCCTCGGATAGAACTTTTCAATGGGCTATCATGCACCTAAAATGGAGATCGTATGAAAAAGTTATGACCCAGGGAAGTTGATGTACTAACTTACCCAAACGGGGCCCACATGACTTTTGGCGCTTCATCTCCTAGGGTTAGGTTTTTGGATGTCTAGGGTTTTTGACAATCCTGTTTATTGTAAAAAGGCCTTCAGAGCCTCATTATAATTATCTTCTTGTGAATGAGCGTAGCCATCACATCTCTTCTCAGAGATAAGCTGCCACCATTCCAACAAGCTTGTTTTCCGCTACATTTTACAGTTTCAGCTTATTTCCTTATTGAATAGAAAAGTAATTTTATTGTATCTTTGTTATTCTCTGTTAAGCATATTTTAATAATCTATATTCATTTTTTTCTTCTCATAAAATCCATATCAGTGGTATCAGAGCAGTCTGCTCCTTGTCGTCTTAATGCATGTCCCCAGAGGTCAGGGTACAAAGAATTGGGTCTCGAGCTTGTTTCTCTTGAGGACAAAATCTCTCACACACCCAAACGACCTCTCATGGCAAGAGAAAAGAAAGATGACGGGACAAGAGATCCTTCCAAAATGTTGCTTGAGGAAGCCCTCACGCAACAGAGGAACGAGATGATGGATAGTTTCACGCAAATCCTTCAGTGACTACCAATAGGCGATGCATCTTCCTCGAACCGAGGCGTCGCCCCCTTCAATGTACAAATCAAATTTGACATTCCTATATTTGAAGGTCAGATAGAAGAAGATCTTGTAGACAAGTGGTTGAATCTATTAGAAAGGTATTTTTTTGTCCATAACTTTTCAAATAGAGAAAAAAATTACTTTTGCGCTCCTCAAAGTTGTTCCCCATGTCAAAGATTGGTGGGAAACTTTATGTGAGCAAAAGGAAACAAAGGAACCCTCACTATTTACAGTTGTGGCCACCCGAGAATCCTTCAGGGATTCTATTAAGGAACAATAATACCTTGTTAGAAGTTATGATGACTTGTATACCAAATGGACCATAATACGACAAGAAAGAGACCAAGCAGTGCCAGATTTCACAAATATCTTCCATACCCTGGGCACCAAGCTGGGTGTCAAAGATTCAGAGCGAAATATGGTGCTCAATTATCATGGTGCTATGCATAGATACATCTAGACCTAAATGGAATTTCTGGAAATCTCATCCTTGGTCGTGGCCTATCGATATGCCATCAAAATCGAGTAGAAGCTCTAACAAAAGATGCAACAAATTGGGCCTGGGAATCCCTCGTAGAAAAAACTAGGAAAGAGCGCCCCCAACCTACATAACAAAGTACATAGTAAAGATGGAAAATATCAGGACAACCAATCCAAGCCGCAAGCAAAGAAGGACACCGAAAAGACAAAAAAGGATACTGGGAAGTGGTGTGACTTCCATAAGAGCCCTTGGCATAACACTGTTGATTGTCACTCAAAGAATTCGTTGCTGGCCGAAGTGAAAGACTTTGAATCAGATTCGGGTTCTGACTCTGAGTCAGAACCAGAAAGGGGAAGACAAATAATTGATGCGGAACCCAGTGCCACCATTGCTACCACCAAGCTCCAGCCTGGTGAACCAGACGAGCCAAAAGAAGGTGAGCACCTTTTCCATTCACAGATGTGGGTAAAAGGCACCCCTTTGCACTTCATCGTTGATAGCGGTAGCCAGAAGAACCTCATCTCAGTAGAGGTCATCAAGTAGTTGGCCCTGCCGACAACACTGCACCGCAACCCTACACCATTTGATGGATCTGCCAAGGAATAGATCTACTCGTTATCCAACAGTGTCGACTGTCGTACGACATCAAGCCCTTCAAAGATGAGGTATTGTGTGATGTTTCTCCACTCTAATTTTG
>JASDQU010883279.1:22250-34103 GCA_032191745.1 Picea mariana
GTGCACCGCTACCTAATGGGTCGGTCTACTACCGCTCTCTGTTAGAAAATAAGGAGATCAAGAGGTAGATCCAAGAACTGATCCACAAGGGGCACATCTATCCTTGATCATCGCCTTGTGGGAGCCCAATCATATTGGTGCAGAAGAAAGATGAGACCTGGCGACTATGCATTGATTACCGAGCTCTGAATAAAATCACAGTCCGGAACTGGTACCCGATTCCCTGAATTGACAACCTCCTTGATCAAATCATGAGGGCCAAATAATTCAGTAAGATTGATCTAAAGTCTGGCTACCACCAGGTCCCAATAAAACATACAGATGTATGGAAGACCACCTTCAATTCAAAAAAAGGCCTTTTTGAATGGTTGGTCATGCCCTTTGGTTTGACAAATGCTCCAATAAATTTTATGAGGATGATGGATGATATCCTGTGACCTTTCACCAGTAATTTTGTAGTGGTGCATCTGGATGACATCCTCATCTACAATAAGACTTGGGTGGAACAGTTGCATCATATTCAATAGGTTCTACACACTCTACGACAACACAAACTATATGTAAACTTGGAAAACGGTTCCTTCGAAATGGACAAGATCCATTACTTAGGCTACATCATTGATCAACATGGTTTGCATGTGGATCCATCCAAGATCTAGGTCATCTGTGACTGCCCAGAACCAACCACACTCACTGAGCTTCGAATCTTCTTGGGCCTCACCAACTTCTATCGCAGGTTCATGTTGGGATTCTCTCATATCGCATGGGCCCTCAGCCAAGTAACCAGGGGTGGCGATAAGGAAAAATTTGTGTGGGGCATGTCCCAAAAACAAGCCTTCGATGACTTGAAGCGGTGTTTATGCTCATGCCCAGTACTTTCATTACTGAACCTACAACATCCCTTTGAGATTGAGACAGATGCTTCAGACTATGTTGTGGGTGTTGTTCTCACTCAACACGACCACCCAATGGCGTATCATAGTGAGACACTATCATATGTTGTCTGTAAGTACCCTACTTACAACAAAGAAATGTACTCCATTGTGCAAGCTTGCCGCCAGTGGAGACATTACATTCTGGGGAAGGAGACAGTCATCCACACTGATCACAAGCCACTACATTTCATGCAGACCCAAGGAAAAATATAGAATGACCGCCATCAGAAGTGGTCCACATACTTACAATAGTTTCACCTCAACATCAAATATAAAACAGGAAGTACCATCCAATTTTCTAATTTCCTCAGCCGACCTCCAGTCGTGACACTCACCATGGTGCTAGACTCTTGTGGCCATGAGACCTATAGATGGCCCCACCTTTATGAGACAGAACCTAACTTCTCCACCACCTCCCAAATGTTGGGAGAAAATGTAGTGGTCTCTAATTCCATATTCAGGATGGGTTGTTGTGTCGTTTGGGCCATCTCTATGTTCCATCAAGTGAGCGCGTGAAGATGATTTGGGAAGCTCACTACAGTCGGGTGGAATGGAAATTTGGTGTCGAAAAGACGGTGGCAGTGTTGCAAAAACATTTCTATTGGTCGAAACTTCGACAAGATGTTGACAAGTATATCAGGTCATGCACTGCCTGCGTTATTTCCAAACCGACCACTAAGAAACAGGGCCTGTACACCCCTCTTCCTACTCCTGAAAATTCGTGGGAATCCATCTCAATGGACTACATGTCAGGTCTCCTATCCACCAAGAGGGGAAATGACTGTGTTTTTGTGGTTCTTGAATGCTTTTCCAAGATGGTGATTCTCGCATCCTGCAAGAAGAACATTACTACAGAGGTCGCTACCAAGCTCTTCTTTGAACACATCTGGATACTCTTTGGGATCCCAAAAACCATTTTATCAGATCGGGAAAGTCAGTTCCTTATCACATTCTAGTCGAGCTTTTGGTCATTGCTGGATACCAAGCTCACCAAATCCACTGCCTTCCACCCCCAGACAGATGGCCAAACTAAGGTCGTCAATCAGATGATCATACATATCCTACGCATGTACAATTCCAAGAACCCCCACACATGGGATGAAAGTCTTCCCTATGTCCAACATAGCTACAACCAAGCACTGCATAGCTTAACTGGCCACAACCCCTTTCAGGTGGGGTTTGGATTCAAACCATTGGGCCCCATGGATGTTGAACTACCCCTGGCGAACACCTCGACCAACTCATCTCCTCCTCCACAAAAAGATGACAAAGCCACCCGATTCATTGAGAGGATCCATCAAATATTCCATTAGGCTCAGGATATTTTACAGAAGTCCAATTCCAAGTACATGCAACGCAATGATCAACACCGAGTGCTACATAAGTTTCAAGTGCGTGACAAATTTTGGTTGTACTTACAGAAAGAATGCCTTATAGGGCCCCATCAGAATCTTCGCCCACTTTGGTATGGTCCATACACCATCACCAAGGCTGTGGGTGACAATTATTTTGTGCTCAAAATTCCCCCTTTCCTTTGCTTGCACCCACTCTTCAACGTGGCTCTCCTTCGGTCATATTTACCACCATTATTGGACACCTCAGAGATAGCAGAGCAGTTGACACCAACAGATATCAACCCTGATTGCATGAAACATGTGTTCAATGATTGTATTTTGTAGACATGGATCAAGGGGACCTGACAACAAAGGATCCATCTTTATCAAGTTGTCAAAGTAGGGAAACTCCTGCACCAAGGCAAGTGGCTCACCCAGGGCCAAATTCAGCAGAAATTTCCTCATATGATGGGGGTACTCAACGCAAAGGAGACCATTTCTTCCTAAGGGGGGAGGATTGATCCAAATGGATGTCGGTGGCCTCCCATGTATTCCAACTATTTCATTTTGGCAGTTTTCTAGTTTGACAGTTTTTTTTCCTAGTTTTTGGGTCCCTGACTTGCGGGGCCGTTTTGAGGCCCTAAACAACGTTTTTAGGGCTCACCACAATAAAAAAATGCTCTTTGATAAGTTGTAAAAAATGTGTAGTCCTCAGATAGACCTTTCCAACGGGCTATTGTGCGCCTCAACCGAAGATCGTATACAAAAGTTACGACCCCGGGAAGTTGATGTACTAACTTACCCAAATAGGGCCCACATGACTTTTGGTGCTTCATCTCCTAGGGTTATATTTTTGGATGTCTATGGTTTTTAACATTAATTTTTATTGTAAAAATGCCTTCAGAGCCTCATTGTAATGATCTTCTCGTGAATGAGCATAGTCGTCACATCTCTTCTCAAAGATAAGCCGCCACCATTCCAGCAAGCTTGTTTTCTGCTGCATTTTACAGTTTCAACTTATTTCCTTATTGAATAGAAAAATAGTTTTACTGTATCTCTTTTATTCCGTGTTAAGAATATTTCAATAATATGTATTCATTTCATTCTACTCATAAAATCCGGATCATTCATCATCAAGACTTAATTAAAAAAATTAAGAATTTAGAAGATTAAAAAGAGTTGCAACGAAAAATGTTACATAAAATCATTTGTACAGGATCAATGTTCGACAAGGGAACTATGGAAGATCCCATAAAGAAGATACCAAATATTGTCCAAACCTCGGAGAAAGGAATAAACATTGATCCAATTGAATTACCAAAAACATCAAAAGTTTAATAGAGATCTAAAAAACAAAATCTAGAAGAGGTTTTGGTGCCTTATCGTCATCCAAATCACAAGAATCATTACAACCAACAACATGATAAAGAAAAAAGTAAACAAGTTTCCATGAAATTAGATCTTGAATGTATCACTCCTGAGAAGATGCAACATATTACTTTAGGAATTCAAAGATTATATTATTTTGTCTTGTCAAGTATAACAACTACAAAAAAAAAGGATCATGAGAAGACAGTTCGAGCTAGAACAAGAGATAGTTATTTTTCTAATCGTGCTTTGAGGACAAAGCATTTTTAAGGGGAAGGAAATATTATGAACACAAATGTATAGAAATATATATAAATATATATAAATAAAGAATAATACTTAATAATACTTAATACATCATAAATGAAAAGACATGTTTGTTCATGAAAGGGCACCCCTACAAGGGTATATAAATGGGCCCTCATTGTAATTGTAAGTATCTCATCTTATATTATTCATTCTCTTATACATTTATATGTTATTTATTTTCCTTATGGATATCTTTATATTCCAAGTATTTTGGATATTTAACTCATAATCCATATTTGGTTATTACAGAATGTCCCAAGGAGATCCCTAGGACTATAGTGGGAGATGCTTCTAAGATTTTTAAAGAGTTATAAGACCCTTCCCAAGCCTCAGTTAATTCTTAAGTGCCAGGAAGATGTCCTCCTTCGCAGGTGGCTCCGCCAAAGTCTCCTTCTCTTCATTATGATTTGTGGTCAAAGAAGATTAAGAATTTAGTGGAGTTGGGGGTTGTGGAAGGAGGTTTAGTTGCGAGTGGGGAACCTCTGGTTCACCCAAGATGTAAGTTCTTTCTCTCAAAAACCAAGTTAAAAGCCTTGAAAGAGGTGCAACAAGGAATATGGTTGACTATAGATAGGGCACTTAGAACTGAGAAGCCCTCTAATGAGGTGTGTCCATGTTATCATATAAAAAACATGTCCACCTTATCGACAATTGCAATTTCCAAAATTTCCATAACCATTTGTATTCCAGTAATTATAACACATAGAAATAGAAATATAGTAATGGACAATAACAAGGATAACTCTTTATTAGTTTAGAAAAATGAGGTAAGATGCACCATTAGCATACAACAATGCCATCATGATCAAGAAATAATTTTTCATCATGGTGAAATCATGTTATCCGACAATATAATGTACCACCTTATTACTCAATTGAAGATTCCATAAGTAAAGCTATGCGACGTTATCCTTCATATTGGAACAATAAACATCTTATGAAATGTTATATTTAACTTCAAATTTATTTAATTATGGTATCATCACAAAACATATTATGAACTATTGTAGTCCCAACCACATTTATATCATGAACTTATATCGTCCACTTAAAAATAATTTATAAAATATATGTTTTAATAATAAAACATGAATTAAATGATTTGTGAATGTTAAGAAGAAATCATGTAGAAGCAATAACACTATTTCTTGAGCCTCGGGGGGAAGCTCAATTGGAAAGTGTTTTGATATGAAGTGTTTTGTTTGATGAGGTTCCGAGTTAAAATCCTCCTGACTTACCCATGCTTACGGAAGAGGCATACGTATGGCTTGCTAATGCTTCCAAAATGTTTGTGAAATTGTAAATAACTAAATATATATAATCAATTTGATCTATGCTCTCAAATAGTTTGTGAAAATGTAAAAATTTAAATATATATATAATAAAAATCTCTTATAAAGTATAGCTAATTACCATTGATAGTTTTTTAATGCTTCCAAAATGTTTGCGAAACTGTAAAGAACTAGATATATATAATCAATTTGATCTATGAGTGTTTGTGAAACTATAAAGAACTAGATATGTATAATCAATTTGATATGCCAATGTTTCCATTAAGATAACTATCATCATGATAAATGGTATATGTTTTTTAACAGTAAAAAATGTGTAGCTAGTACTGATAGTCGACAAACTTAATACTTAGATTATGGATAGAACATATTTATATAATGGAATAACGAGGGGAGAGACTCTCAAAGAAAATTGGATAATAAAATTTATAGTTGTGGTGACCACCTTGTCAGTATCGAAGAGGAAGCCAAGACGTCTACTCAAGTTTTATTTAAAAAATAATCTAATCACTTTCCAGGCGCAACACTCCATGCACACTAGACTATGTTAATCTAATAACTTTCCACGCCTTGCCCTCCATGCAAAGATTGGACATGTGAAAAATATCCTTTTACCTGCTACATAATTAGTATCTCTACACAAAAATTGTGTCACATGCAGGTTGTCCATGAAGCGATGGGTACGAGCGAGGTTGGAGAGAGCCATGAGGCAATGTTGCAGAGAACGCCCATTCATCAGAGAGTGGTTTCATTATTTTATTTAGTAGCATAAGCACATGAGGCATAGGTGGTTTTTTTTCCTGTAGACCTATGCTTCTAATAACACTCTTCCACTGGGAAAAGGTGATCTCACATACATACATAATGTATTCATGTTCTACTTGCTTTGATCATAGTAGTAATACCCTTGATAGTTCTTATAACTAGATGGTTTGAAATAACTCGAGAGGGATAGGGAAACTCGATAGGTCAGGTGTCACGTTTTTTACAACCTTTTTGCTTTTCTTATCATATTTGAAAAGCTCCAAGATGGCCACCTCTTCTGATGGAACTTCTAAACACATGAGGCATTGCAAGTATGTATGACTGGAGAATGGGCTCCAATGATCGAACCTAATATATTATCGAGGACAACATAGCCAGGAATGTGTTGCTCGAAGGCCATCAAGAATCCAAATCGGCTAGGTCATACTAGGATGGGAGTATTGGACACATCTTATGAAAGGGTTTGACTCGAACCTCGAGCCCAATCCTTATTTATTGTGTAGGTGGCACTTTTGAGCTAATAAGAAACATTTCTCACCTCCAATTCTCCTCTAGGGAGGGCAGAAGGAGGTAGGATCCACTTCAAGCATAAGCGAGCTATCAAATGAACTGAGAAGTAAAAGGTTTCTAGTTAGATGTGGTTTTTTCTTTCTTTAATGATTTATCAGTGATTTCAGTACTTTAAGTAGCCTCTTATTTAGATTTATGACATGCTTTCAAATTTCATTATTTCACCTCAGAATATTTCCTGCATTAACCGATTCACTTCATGTACTAATCCTTATTTGGTCAGCTCCTACCAAAGCATAGGCATGGGTAGTCGTTGATGCGTAGCAGGAAGCAGTTGGACCAAAAAAAAGTAAGAATGTAAGCCATCTAGCTCTAGGTTACTACTACCATAAGCAAGAAGGATGTTCTAGGGAAGTAGGACCAATCTTGTCCAAAGAACAACCTACTTGAATATGAATTGAATTCGACCTATTGGGTTGATCGAGGTTCGAACGCGCCCAAAAAGGGTTTCACTATCTGGAATTTGGATAGAGAGGGTGTGTTAAACCAACATTTTGTTTGATAAGAATAATAGACAAGCCAAGTAGCAGTAGAGTGACCCACCTATTGGAGACAGAATGAGTGTGAATTGGAGAAACATCAACCGTAATAGTGGAAGACTTGAGCATAGATCATTGTACTTCCTCTCCATCCATTGACAGTCCAGTAATATCATGAACAATTTCCTAAGTAATAGGTAGAGATGGTCGAGCCACAGGAAAAGCCCATAAGGATTAGAGATGGTCAAACCACATGAAATGCTACAGGAAATGCTTATGGTGTCGAAGAAGGTAAGTATTGTGTAATTTGTTTTTACAACCTAGAAAATTATGATAAAATTGAATCGAATTCTTATATATTTAATATGAAATACATGCATAGACAACAGAGAGATAGATAAGCACCCAAATCTATGATCCAAAATGAAAATTTGGAGATCATGAAGTGATTTGGCAATTCGATAATGTATGTTGCAACAAATGATGAAGAAGTAAAAATGAGGTAAGTACTATTGATTTTTTGTTCCACACTAGAGAAATTGACTATATGCACATATGAAAATATATATCTCAAAATGATAAAATTTACCTATAGTCATGATCAAAAAACTTTTACAATGTGAAGATACTTTTGCAATGTGAAGAGGATGACATGTTGGGAAGGAAAACTCCATTAGAAGTGTAGTATGAAAAGCTAGAGACTGTTGCCCGGAGAAAAGGGAGAGATGGTTATGCAGTTCAAAGATCAACCAATAGTAGTTGAAGAAACAAATCCATAAGCACTCATCCTCTAAAATCCCATGACATCTCGTCTTGTACCAACCACTCTTTGCCTGTACCAACCTCTCTTCACCAGAATCTAGATACAGTTCCAGCTCTCCTTCAACTGTGTAATATCCCCAAGGACAAGCCCCAACTGTATTATGAATTGTAAAAAATTTTTGTAGGCTGGTCGAGCAATTATAAGCTGGTAGGCCTATGTGTTAGTAGGCCAGAGAGCCTAGGTGTTAAAGGCCAGGAGCATGTTTTGTACATGTAAATATTCATATTATTAATATAAAAGCATCGATCCGTGTATACCGACCATGCTAAAGTAGAATGGGGGACTAAGTTCCACTAGGCTAGGTAAGGGAGAGAGGGGGATGATAGGTTGGAAAGAGAGGTTAATCCTAAGGGTTTAAGTCCAAGAGAATAATAATTTATTATTATTCCAAAAGTTTTTTAAAGGAATATGTTTTTATCCTACGTTCCTGGAGAAAGATGAGGGACTTCCAAAGGGAAAGGAATGTACTTCATGAGCGACATGTATCGGATCAGGCACATGCAGACTTAAGGGGGAAATTATTGTTGTTGGGGGGGTAAGGACTCAGTCACGGAACGCAAAGAGGTTCATGCACAGACAGTTTTGGCTCTCACACTCTCATCATCTTCGCTAGGCTAAACCATTTTGCCCCATCTCTCCTCATGATTTCACTCACACACTGAGTAAGCCCGCAGTCATCCATATTCTCCATTGTTGAACCTGTGAACGTTTTTTTTCACCTCTATAACTTACTAAGCCATCCCTTGCCTTACCCGAATTAGTTATTCTGGTTTGAAGAAGTGGGTATTCAAGCCTGTGGTTGAAGAGGTAGGTTGTTAATCCTGTGAGCAACTATCTCTCCAAGTGAGAGAGGTTGTTGTGGATTGAAGAAGTAGGTTGTTAGGCCTGTGAGCAACTCTCTCTAGGTGAGAGAGTGTGTTGAGGAAGTGAGTTCTCCTAGAGGGAGTCACGTAGATTCTACAGAGCTCTGGGAATTCTGGTCCGACCTTATTGTTGAAGCCCAATGTAAGGGAAGTGGAGCAGTTGATGGACTGTGTGACAGTGAAGGTGTATACTCCTGGGGTGGGAAAAGAATGTGGGGAATGAGAGTCTGTGAGCAGTGGGAATAAGTGGATCCTGGGAGAGAATCCCTCCTCTTAAACTGTGTGACTTTCCTATTGACCTTGCCTGGCCTAGGAATTTCTTGCCCGATGGATTTTAATCACAGCTCGGGGGTGACCCACTGTTGAGAGTGATGAGTAGTGTGGTCTAAGGATGGGAGGTTCATGGAAGGCCTGCATGCAGTTGGTGGTGTTTTCTCCAGTTAAAAGACAAGTATCATTTCCGTTCTTAATTATGTATGTTATCCATGTCTAAGATTCTTGAAATGTTATCATGTGTTCCGTTGCATGTAGGACTTACTGCAATTCCATTTGAGTCTGTATGGTAGCAGTAATTTCATTTTATTTATTTAAATTCATTAGAAATGCATGTTATATATATATATATATATATAGATAGATAGATAGATAGATAGATAGATAGATGTATGTTCCTCCATGGCGTTGCCCGGCCTGTTGGTGGCTGGGGACGTTACAAATTGGTATCAGAGCTAATTGAAGTGTTCGAGTAGTGGCATTGCATGGCGTGTTGGTGGCTGGGGACATTACAAATTGGTATCAGAGCTAAGGTTCAAGCACTGAGCCTGGATGGGTCAGATAAGTGGTCATTGAAACCAAGGTTTTAGGTGGAAATTATGTCAAGAGGAACTAAGTTTGGACTTCATAACATTCATGAGTGCCAAGAGGTTACCTTGGTCGTGTTACGAATCTTGGGATGTGTAGAACTATTATAAAACCAGGACAAATGTGGTATTGGTCCATAGAGTAATGTGGGACATAGGATCTGTCCAGAAGAAGGAGGACAATTCTCGATCGCCAGATCTGGAAAAGTTGCAAGGCGGTTAGCCGTGAGTTCCTTTGGAAATCCATGGAGTAACGGAGTCTGTCTGTGCCGTCGACCTGAGAGAGAGGATACGTGGCAAAAATCCATGGACTTCGGGTGAAATCACTTCAGGAGAAAACAAATGTGGAGAGGTTGAAACTCCCAAAGCCCAAAGTCCTCGAAGTGGATCTACACCATAGATCTGGGAGAAGATATTGACCATTGGATGAAGCCAAGGGTGGAATTTATGGCAAGGTATGAAGGACAGAGAACTCTCGAAGCTATGAAGGACAGAGAACTCTCGAAGCTATGAAGTCCGGAGTAATCCGGATCGTCCGTCAAAAGGGACCCGTCTCAGCAGATTGGCTTTTTCGGGATTTTGATGTTTAGAATAATTAGTGTGTGCTGAGGCGAGAACTCCCGAAGCCCAAAGTTCTGAAGCCCCAAAGAGATGAAGTGGTGAGTCATGATGATGTCACCTAGAGGTGACGTGGACCTCTCTTATACCTACCATGTGCTCCCACTTGGAATGTTGTCAACTATACTATGTGGGCCCTGAGGTTACATGACATAGTTAAAGGTCGACGGACCCACACTGGCATTGATCATGATACATCAAGATCGATCACCAGGAGGCATTGCAGGGACCTAAGTTGCACGGGAGTTAATTTCCCAAGGTGGTTCAACAATGCAAACCATGGTTTTAGTAGGGGGTTACATTTCAGCGTCAAAAGAATTGCGGGATGAAAGGCGGGTTACTCCAAACCGCCGATGCATGCCCCCACAATTTGAAACTTGTTAAGTGATGTGACTATTCGGTATCTTAGTTTAAGTACGAAAATCATGGGTCCAGTGGACGCATGGCACCAGTTGTGAAGTTCGGAGACTTGACAGTCCGGAAGGATGGTTCATAAGGGAACGAAAGGAATAACTTTCAAAATTTTCATAACGCCGAGGTGATGAGACGTAATGATGTCACCAAAGGTGACATGGAAGTGTTTAGAGATTAACGGTTCAGGGTGTTGGGGGTGTGTGGATGTAAAATCCACCGAAGTCTCGAAGCTCCAAAGCTATGAAGTCCCCAAACTCAGATGCCCGAGGTTCCATAGTGAGTTTCAGTAATTGGATGTTTAGTAGTCATGGACTGTTGATCCACCCCACTTCACGAGTTCGACAATCCGAAACTCTGACAGATTTTTAGGATGTGCTTGAAAAATTCCTGAGCCATAGGGCCGAAGTCCTGAATAAGTTCCTATCAACTTAGCACTTGGCCAAAACCCATGGTTGCATGGGTTGGGGGTTAAGAGAAAGGGGAGAAGGCTTGGGAAGACAAGAAGAAATTCAAGATGGATCAGAGGAAGAAGGGAACTAAGCCATCCTTTTTCAGAAATAGCCCTCAAGAAAAGCCAGGTTTTAGAGAACCCAGGAAGACTGAAGTAGGTGGGAAAATGCCAAGACAACCGCCTATTCAATGTTGGGATTGTAAAGAAAAGCATATGTACAGAAATTACCCCCATAGAAATGACAAATTGAGAGTTTTCCACAATGTTCAATAGACAAGAACAATGGAGGACATGGGAAGAAATGTACCAAGGATCTATGAAGCCCTGGACAACAAGAAGCGGAATACCAGTCACATATGATTGAAGTGGAAGGTATGATCAACAACCAAACCATTACTATTTTAATTGATTTAGTAGCTATTCATAGTTATATAGATCCTATAATGGTGGAAAGTTTGCATTTCCCAAGAAGCAAGCATGGAAAATATTGGTTAGTGCAATTGTCTACAGGAGCCAAGAGAAAGGTTGTCGAGGTTGTTAAGTCATGTCCAGTGGACATGATTGGAATGAACACAAGGGATGAATTGAACATCTTATCTTTAGGTTCCTATGACTATCTAATTGGGATGGATTGGTTGGACTAGAACCATGCCATCTTAGACTGTCGTAACAAGGCATTAACTTGCCTAGATGAGGAAGGAAACCCGAGGAAAGTGCAAGGAATACAAAGGGAAGTGACTATTATCCAGGTGGATATCGGTGGCCACCCACC